>JANHGL010003420.1:96166-131124 GCA_024611195.1 Ceyx melanurus | reverse complement strand
TATTAGTTTATATTTTTATAATAATGCCACATTGCTATTAGATCTGCAAACATGTTTAAAGAGCCTGAAAAAAACAAACCCACTAAAGCTGACAGAAAATGCTCCTCTTCCAGAGGACCTTGTGCTTTCCTTTGAAACCAAAGGAGTTCAGGTAAGAAGTGCCAGCTGCCAGTAAAGCAGCATCAGTGGTGTATCAGTCACACTGGAAATAAACTCTGGAGTGTGGCCCTGCTTGTGTTTGCAGATGGACTTAGCAGTTTCCAGGACTGAAAACTGGGCCAAGGAAAAACCAGAGGATGTGATTTCAGAAATAATTTTACTTATATAAAAAAAAAAAAGAAAAAAAAAAGAAAATGCTAACAATGAAAAGCTGGTATTTTGGAAATGAGCAGCTTTCCTGCTGTTCCTCCAGCCAGAGGGGTGTAACCTTGTAATTCCAAAAGCATACCAAGCAAGTTTGCCCTCAAAATATACCAGTTGCCTCAATCCCATCATGGACATGACTATTATGTTGAGGTTGCATAGATTTTTTGTCAAAAGGGCTGAAATGACCCCCTCATTTTTCTTCTAAAAATTCCCTTTTGGTAGCAGAACGTGATCTCAGCTTTCATTCCTTCTTCCAGGGGATGCAGAAGGGATCACATCTGCTGTCAGCATTATGTCAGTTGCTGGCCAAGGCTTTGGTTTAGCAGGATCTGCTGTTCCACTGATAAACCAGTAGCTTGGGCAGTGCTCACAAGAAGTGTGCAGCAAGTTGAGCTCTGCACCATTCACCCCTTCCATGGTAAGCCTGTTATTCCAGAGCTGGTAAATGTCTGTTGGAACAATCCTTTGACCTTCAATTCCTCAGGCTGCTGAAGAGGGAGCATATGGAGGATGTAGCAACCCCTTGGGCAACAGGTAGGTTTTGTTTTCTCTGTCCTCAGTGCAGTAGGAGGGGAGCACCAGACCCAAAATCTCAGCCTTTGACTAGAAATGAACATTGCCTTTGTGTGCAGTGATAAGGAGATCTGCTGCTTATTTTAAGTGAGGCTACATAAATTATGGTAATAACTATGATGGTGTTCTGCTAATATGAAACTTCAGGTGATTTATTAGTTGATTTATTAGTTTTGTGTGATCAAAGTTCTTTGTAGTGCATAGCTCACCTTACATAGTTCTGAAAATCAAGTTAAAACCTTTCAGAAAAGCAGTGAAAGGTTTTTCTTCTTTATGTAGCATCTCTTCAAATTAAGTTGCTTTAAAAATGATTCTTCCTCTACCCCAGTGAATAGTGACAACACATTCAGCTAGCTCAGTGCTGCTCAATTCCTAATACTTACAAAGTGTAAATTGGATTTCCTGAAGAGGACTTTCTGGTGCAGGTCTCTTTCAGGTCTCAGCCTGTGTTCTGGTAGTGCAGAAAAGCAGCTCCCCATTTGCCCTCCCTGGCCCTGTGCTGAAGGGGAGAGCAGTGGAGAGGGGAGAGGAAAAATGGCTTTTACAACTGAGTTTCTGGGCAGGGAAGTGGTACCCAGAGATTTCCTCCCCCAGGGATGGTTTCTTGTGTTGCATCACATATGCTGGGTTCTTCTTTGCTGCTTCCTTTAGGACAGGGGATAAAATCTGTGGAGAAAGTGCAGTGTCTGGACAAGCACATGGACAAACCTGGCCCCCAGCACAGTACCCTTGGATTCCAGCTCTCTGTGGCAAGGGCAGTGAGTCATGTTTTCAGCTGGTGTAACCTGGCACTGCTCCACGATTGCCATCTCCTCTTGGCATTCATGCTGTCCTCCAGTAAAGCAGAAGCAGTTGATTCACTGTAGGTTATATTCCTAATTAATCTATCTTGCAGCATTGTATTTCCTTTCAGAAAAGTGATTTTTCAATTCCCATGTCAGGTGTGTGCTTTGTGTTGTGCTGGGATCCACTCAGAAAATGCCTATTACCCAATTTAGCAAAGATTTCTGATTCCTTTTGATGTTGGTTTTTTAATCAGAAAATCTACTCCCTTGATTCTGCTCTGATTCCTTGAGATTTTTTTGTTCAAGGTCTGTTTTTCATTTGGAGGAAAAATACTATTTGGAAACTGGTTCACTGAACTGGAATGGCCTGTTGATCATTAGCTGGAGGAACACCAACAGATTAAACAGGTAGAAAAAAATAATAAAATATATATATATGCAAGAACTTGGCTGCTAAGAGAAAGAAACAGCTGGAGAGCACTGCAGGGAGTAACTCTGAGGGCTGGCTGGGTTCTATCCTGTCCTGGGCATTGCAGCTGGGACAGCAAACCTGGTCAGAGGCAAGCACAGGAAGCATTAGGATGAGGTAATCTTTGTCTCCAAGATCAGGATCCTGAAATGTGTGCTCTTGAGTTCTGGACTTCTGGCTTTATCTCTATCACTAAATACATTGACCTGTGAACTGAAATCCCACCAGAGAGCTGAATGCTTGTGGTAGTGAGAAAAGGAAGGTGGAAAGTGAGCACAAAACTTCATTTCACAGTGATTTTTCCATATTTGATCTGTTGTGATCTTAAGAGACACACCTTTGATTTTCCCAGGTCTGATTTATACCCCTTGCAGTCTTTCCCCTTTCCCACACTCCACGAGTGTTCTGCCAAATCCAGAGTACCATGAAAACAAGAAAATGAACTAACTGTCAATTGTGAGGAAGAGGATTCCTTGGAAACAGTAACCCTAGGGCAGCTGTAAATGCTGAGACCAAAACTGTCCCTGAATACAGGGATGTGGGCCCTGGAAGAAGGGGAAATGGGATCCCTTTGCTAGCTAAAGGGAAAAATGGAATTGCTGCCTAGGCTTTCTGCCAAAGCCCAGCTGAAGGAAGCTTACTTCAGGTGTGTGTTGTGTGGCAGCTTTTCCTCCCTTGCTGAAGTGCTTGTAGGAAGGTGGCTGTGAACAAAAAAAATCTCATTTGCTGTTTATTTTGATGGGCTCCTAGCTGAAAAGGTGGGTGTGTTTGGCAGTGGTGCATGGGGTACTTACTCCCTGAGTGGCTGTGGCAGGACACAAGCTGGGGGCTGCTCTTGCCAAGCCCATTGCAGCACTGGAACAGAGGCTTTAAGAGCTGGAAGAGGATAGAGGAGCAAGTGCTGGTGATGGAGTGGGAGCCAGAAGAGTGTTGCTTACCCAGAGCTCTGTCCCTCCCTGCTTTCTCCAAGTGCCCATGCCAACCAGACACCTTCTTGCTAGCCCTGAGTCACAGCAGCTCTTGGATAGAAACACTGTAGTGGTTCTTACCCTGCCAGGTGAGATTATCTGTGAACATGAGGCAGCTGAAAAGTGGATTTCTTGAGAAATGCTGAAACTATGGCCATGGTTGGTCCCACACTGGGAGCTACCTGGGGAGGTGCAGAGCTTTACACATGTGCAGAAGGTAGAAAGATTTGCTGTTGAAATTATCCTTCTGTATAAGGCATAAACCTTGGTATCTTTATATCCACTTGCTTTTTTTTCCTCCTGAGACCTGTGTTTTGATGTTAGAAAATCAGTGAATCAATAGGTTTTCTTGAAAGGAAAAGGCAGGAATGAATGTTCAGTACTCATAAAAATGGTCTGGAGATTGCCATAATAGGGATGAAATCAAAAGTAGATGCTGGTTAGAGTTCCAGAAAATGAGACAGTCATCTATGTATAAGATTTAGTCTTGATATGCCAGATTTTGTAATTTAGCTTCCAGTGTCCTTGATTTTCGAGCACTTCTGGAGAAACCCTTAAATGAAGAGTAATTTAAAAAGAACCAAATAATGTTGATTTACAAAAGAAAAATGTGGTTAATGTGGCTTGTGGGGTTGAAGGAATGCCCAAGTGAAATGAAGCCCACAACTGGATCTGAAATGTGCTCTTATCACTGCTGAATCTTGCCCAATGCCAGGGACTGGCTGTCTCCAGCACAGACTGATGTGCTGAGCTGGAAGCATAGGATGCCATAAAACTTTTTCATGGCACACTTTTGCTTATTTTTCAGACCCAGACACAGTTCTTTTCAATTCAAGTGCTTCCCTAGAGGAGAATTTTCTTTCATGTCCATTTTCTTCCATCCTTTCTGTGTTTGAGTGCTTTAGCTTCTCTCTTCTCCTCCCATTTCTATCTCCTAAGTGTATGACTTAGCACTCACAGGAGTTTGTAGAAGGTGAATTCCATCTGCTGAGGAAAAAATAAAGGAGAAAAAAAAATCCTAAACTTCTACAGAGATGTAGTAAACAGCTGGACAGTGTTGGAGACTGGAAAACTTCAGGGAATTGTTCTGACTTGTACTTGGTTCCATTAAAAATACTCTGTATATAGCTTTTAATCTAAACATGAATAATAAACTGGGCAGAGAGGGCATTATAGGGTGGCATGTTTAATATCTCATGTGGAAATGTTGCCTGTTCTTCTAGTTATCTAAGTATTACCACAGCTAGAAACAATGTCAAGGGTTTGGAGGGGGGGAAAAAAAGCCTCCAAGCAGAACTGAGCAAAGCATAGCGTGATGGGAGCAGGGTTGGGCCAACTAATCACTGTGCCATTTTCTAGCTGCTGTGTGCATCTGACCTGTAATGCCTGCTAATAGGAATGAAAATGCAGTGCACCTGCACGAGGGGGAGGAAAATTGCACTGTGTTTTGGTATCATTTTCCCATGGCCTGCCTCTTGGCCAGGTGCTTTGTAAATAATACTTGTAAATCAAGTCCATTTGGGGCACTTCATGTCTTTGTTCTGGATAAACTCATGCACAGAAAGGACAGGGCTATGCTGGGGCAGCAGGGTTGGCACTAAATGGGGATGAGGATGTGGGAGCCTCAACATTCCTGTCTGTACCAGCTGAAAGGAGATGATGTCAAGGGACTCATCCCAGGCCAAATCATTCCTTCCAGTAGCTGCTCTTCTATCTTCTTGGCAGCAGCACAGGCTGTGTTCTCAGGCCAGCTTGGCTGTGTCCCTGCTGCTGTGAGGGGCCCTCAGCTCTGCTCTCAGCAGTGGGGAGCAGCTGCTGCACCCACCCCAGCCTGCTCCTGAGGAAAGAGGGTGGAATCCTTGGTGAGGAGCTATGGGGAAATCTGAAATGCAGCTCTGACTCCTCCTATCTCCTCCCATTCTGTGTCTTCTGGCCTTTGCCACTCCAAGCAGCCTATTTTGAACTGTGGTTCAAAAAGAAATATTTTTTTTAGTCTATTTTAGTGAACTAAGTTATTAAATGTAGATCCAAAATCACATTATTACTGTTTGGGAGTGATATTTGAATTTTGGGTTGGTTTTTGGTTTTTTTTTATGTGTGGTTTTGGTTGGTTTTTTCATGTGATGGCTTTTTATTTATAGTTTGGGCTTCCTGGGTGATTTGATGTGGCATGCTAAGTGTTTTCACTATACCTCTTAATAGATGAAGGATTGGCTTCCAATCTGGTTTAACTCTGTGCCTTTCAGGCAGGTAATTTTTCATCAGAAATTAACTGTGGAATATTTCAGAGGATCACTGTATATTGAAGGAATGTAAATCCAATCTACTGCCCTGTGCACCAAGAGGGAATGTCAGATAGGAGTGTGTCTAGTCTGAGAGCAGGAGGGCAGAAAAGCAAGATATTTTATGAAGACTTGTAGTTCAAGCAGAGATTGCCACTAGAGACTGGAGTATTTCTTGCTGAGGTCTAGAACTGTTATTATTTTGTATTATTATATTCTCTAAAAGGTATTTCAAAGGAAGATTTTTGGTTAAGTAATAATGGAGTAAGCTTTGCCTAGTAAAAATTGGCATAGTATCCACAGCTCAGAGCCAATGAGAATCTGGGCTAAAGTTTGCTTAAAGTATTCATTTCTAGCTGTACCAGAATGAAAAATAAGAGACATCTTTTATAAGAAGGAGGCAAAATAAGGAGAGTATCAACTTGCAGCAAATGGGCTCTGGAGCCACTGAATTGCAGCCCTTGCCCAGGAATTCAGGAGCCCTGTGTGTAGGAGCTCCTCTGAACAATCTGGCCAGCACTTTGGGGTTTACAGGCACCAAATGACAGAGGAGTTTTTTTGGTAAACTGTTCATTTTTTTTAACTAAATCCATCATTATAATCAGCAAGTCTGGGATGCTTGCTCAGGGAAGTGAGTGAAATAGATCTGGAGAGTGGAAGGGTTTCCTACTTTTCAGAGCAGCAGCTTTAGAAGAACTGAAGCAGTCAGGGGAATAATAATAAAAAAAAGAGTAGTCCTTTCAGATGTTTCCTTTGAATAGAGATGCTGGCTATGCTTGTGTTTTCTTGTGTGCTGCTTCCAGTCCCCCAGCAGACTTCACTTGCTGGCAGGGGTGAGTGCAAGTGCCATGAAACTTAGCAGGGGCTGTGCTTTGCTGCAGCAAATGAAATGCATGTGCAGGTGAGCCAGAGGGAAGTGTTCTGTTTGGGATGCTGGGCACTTGTGCTCAACTACTCGGGGCTGGTGGCAGAGAGAAGCTCTCCAAAGTGAGAGCCTGGACAAATTGCCTTTTCCTCCCCTCTGTGTGAAATGCTGGGAGGGCTGAGAGCTGTGCAAAGCAGGCTGAGGGTGAACAGCAGCTCTGCCTGCACCTTGGACTTATGTTCACACCCATATTAACAACACCTCCTTGATTTTCTCACCCCAATGTACACTTCTCTAGCTTGTCCTTTATTTGATTATTTTCCCGAAGCCTTTTGTATCTGGGAGGGCAGCTGAGTTGTTCTTTCCTGGGATTTGATGAATTAAAATTACCCCACCATCATCTAAATATCTTGGGAGCTTCAGTCCTGTTTCTGAAAGTGAGGTAGGCACTTAGGAGTATAAATCCCATTACAAAGAAATGGGATTCAGCAATGATTGTGTGCGCACACACTCTTGAAAATGGAAATCTGCTTTCCTGCTAGCATGTGGGGTTTTTGCTTTGGTTTTGCTTTTAAAAAGTCACCTTAAAATTGTGCTTAAATAAAGCAATTCTGGAAGCTGTTGGCTGCTAGAATTCCTTTCACTGTATGATGGCTTTTGGAAGTGAGCAGAATTGTATTTTCTGGAGCTGCAACACTTGGGTCTCAGAGTGTTTAGGAGGAAAATCCAAGTGTTGTGGAGCACATTAATTCTCTTGCTGTGGATTAAACAAGTGATTCTGAATCTGCACTACCCCACCTGCCTTCTCCGTGTCAAACAATCCAAAACGAATGCTGCACTTCCCTCTATCTAATTGAATAATTTACTGTAAATAGCTGTCATTTACTTTGGAGCAGCAGGGGATCATTAGCCAAATGGATGTGAGTAAGTCGGGCCTTTAATGCCTTCGAGGGGCCTCGAACAGAATCAGCTAAATGGGACCATCAATACAGCAGGCTGGATTCAGTCAGAGGCACTTAAAGCTTTAAGTCCTCTTTCTTCTAAATTACATGCTCCCCCGGCAGAAAGGTAATCAACAGCTTGCAGCAGAGATGGCATTTTAGTTTCAAAGCTTGCTTTTTAATGTATAAAACAGCCCAGTTTCGAGGATGCTATTGGTGGGTGGATCTGTGTTGGATTTCCCTGTTACCTCCCTCCCTCTCTGACTTCTTGCTCGCAGGCAGCCACTTGTGCTGACTAATATTGGCTCTACTCCATAAATAAGTAAGATGAGTAGGTAATAAAATATCTTTTCTTGACTTTTATGGGTATATGACCTGATAATTATTTGCAGAAGTTGGTGTTTTGTATATGTAATTCTAGAAAGATTCCAGTCTATCTTAACTGCAATAGATAATACTGGAAAAGGTTCAAATCAGAAGCCAAACCATCCATGGCATCCTAAGAGGGAGACAAAGTCCAGGTAGCAACTGAGACTTGATTTTAAAATGCATTCTAGCCTTGGTTTGTGTTGCCCATGAGAAGGTTCCTTTCTGAAGCTCACTGAGGCTTGTTCCACCTCAGCTCTTTTGTGCCTGTGCCGCCAGCTTCTGCACCACAGTGACCACCTGGGGAAAATGCCATGTTATAAAAACAAAAATATTTCCTTCCAAGCTTTGACTTTGCTCTCTTTAACCTTCTAATCTTTTAGGGGTTCTAGGGTGTTAAAATTTACAACCTTCTTTCCCATCTTTATTCCCCACTGACTTTTCTTGTCAGGGGTCAACCAGTTCACTGGTTTTTTTTAAACCCCTTTTTTTTTTCCACTCTCATGTATGGACTCTTCAAGTCTTGGCATTACACTTTAATTTTTTCAATTGACTTGATGTTCAAAGTCTGTAAATAAACAGAAAAAAACCCTCCAAAAAAGCCAATATTATTGCAAATATTATCTGTCCCTGCACTGAAGACAGCAGAAAAATTGGATACACCTTCAGAATATGCAGAGGGTGAATAACTTGTGTGGCTGGATGGAAGTTGGTGACTAACTTTGTAGAAAGCAGGATGATTTCCTTATTTTCATTCCCTAGTTGTAACCACTGCTTTATGTTTCCTGTAAATGATATTTTTTCTTTACTGAATTTTTTTTTTTTTAAGGTAAATTTATCTTGTGCTTTGAAACTTTTCAGCATCTGCTTATGAACTGCTTTCACTTTTATTGGATGAGTCATGAGTGGAAAGCTCTGTCCTGTAGTTCCACCATGAGTAATGCTTAGCATTTCCTTGGGTTCTCTTGTAGAAGACTATTAAATTAAAAGAAGAATCTGTTTTTTTGATATCTTAATGGACAATTAGGTGCCTGGGGCTCAGAACTGATTTACATTTACTGCAGTAATTTAAATGTTTTCCTCCAATTTAAGGCTGTCACTTCATTGCATGTGCATGTTGCTGGTCATAGCTCCCCATCTTTAAAGAAAGAAACTATTTCAGTTTGGGGGACTGCTGTACAAGAGCTAGTTTTGCTTTTGGAGACCTTTTTTCCCCCCAGATATTGATAGTAGCTACCCAAGCATGCTTCAGGTTACCTATGTGATGTTCAAGTCACAGTAATGAATACAGGTGGTATTATATATATAATAATATATATATATAAGGATGAAAGCTGTATTTGCAGGTGCAATCTACCCTCTGTCCCCATGAGGAGCTGGGTGTATGTCTGTTTTCTTGATGTGACCAAGTATTGGCTTCAGTTGCAGTGACAGTGTTGGCAGATGATGGGTATTGGGAGTTAAGCAGAGTTTTTGGAGGCTGATGATGAAAAATGAAGTATGAAACTTTTTAGCATTAAATTCTACCTAGAAGTGGTAAGATGGAAAAATGCTGGTATTTTAATAGTGAAATGAATTCATTGAATTGGGTGGGTAACAGCAAAAGCCTGGCTCTGGGGCTTTAATCCCAAATAATTCTGGTGTATGTCTCTACTTGTGCCACCAGAAACTCGTGGTAATAATGAGAAATATTTATCCAAACATCAGCTGTCTTCTGTGATGAGACTTGTACTGTTTAAAAGGTAATTTTTCTCTTCTTTTGTTATCTCTTTTTAGAAAATCATGAGAACAAATAATACAGCCATCTTGGAACAGACTGTGAAGCAGTTCATTGTGTACTCAAAACTTGCATGCCAGGTCCTTTGCAGATATCAGCTGAGGAGCAGTTAGTGTAGCTCAGCTGATAGATATGAAGTTGCTGGACTTCAGTACCACTGTGCATCTGGGAGCTGCCAATGAGGCCATGACTTCCATACCTTCCAAATTTAGAGCTTTATAGGGGTCTACATGTAGAGAGTCACTTTTAAAATCAAATTACATGGGTCCCCACTGAGCACAAAGCCCTGAGTCTACACTAGTGTTTTTGTGCTTGCAAACCCTGAAGCTCTTTCCCATTTTCACTGAACCTTTAGTCATGCAAACTTCTCATTCATGGACATTCTGGAGAAGGGCATCCAGTCCTGTTCTGTCAGGATGACTAAAGTTATAAGCTTTGAGGTGCAGCTTCAGGTGTACATCCATCAACATCCACACTTTACTTGCTAGCAAAGAATGCTCTTCATGTCTCATCCTATTGTTCTGTTGCCTCTCCTCTCCTGCTTGACCTTTCCAGACTAAACTTCAGTCTATCAATGCAGGGGCTAACAAAAAAACCAACCCAACCCAACCAAAAGCCCATGAAAATGGTACCATTACAGCATTTGAACTTTTTTCCTGGCCTTTTGGAGCTCTGCAGCCAGAGCCCAGGAGTGCTCTTGACACAAAGACTGAGTTCAGCATCTAGACTTGAAGTAGGCTTTGCATCTCCTGCTCCTGTATTCTCCCCAGATTTGATCTCTGGTGTAAATCTAATCAAATGTGCACAGGCTGCCAAGTCCCCTGAGCCTTTAGATGTGCTAGAGATTTCTGGCTGTGCTGTGCTCATGTTCCACCTGCTCCTGAGACACCAAGTGCAGGAGGGATCCTACAGAGCAGCTCTGCCTCTAGTCCTGCTGGGGGTTCCCTGTCTGCATTGTTATTACCCCTTTTTGGCTGCTTTGGCTGTTTTGGATGAAAGACAGAGGGAGAAGAAAATGTCTGAGGATTGGGCACTCTTTGGCAGTGGTTCAAAAAAAGCAGGATTTTCTCCTTAAAAGGAGGAAAAGCCCAGCAGTGCTTTCTTTGCCTTCATGTAGAATTACAATGACTAGGCAACATAGTTCTGCTGGCAGGTTGTATGGAAGTGTTCACTGGAGTTATTAAAAGAACAAAACAAAAGAAACACTCAAATGTTGCTGAAGGCTCAAATGTTTTGTTTTCAGTTTATAGGAATAAGATTGTCTTCATCTACTGGGTATGTTGTCTCTGTCTAGAAAAGACAGGCTTAAAGGTGGAGGTTGGGATTAGCATGAAGATTAACCTGGTGGAGGAGAATTAGTGTTCAGAGAGCTGGAATCCTTCACAGTACATGGCTCAATGACACTTGCTCAATATCCTTGATATTTCATTTATTTCTTTCATTTTAACTTTTCTATAGCTCTCCAATGTCCTTTTCTTTCTTTTCCCCAATAGGTAGAGAAAGGGGAAAAAAAATCATTATAAACTTCAGTGATAGAAATAGCAAGTTTATTAGTAATTCAAATAGGCTGTTCAATAACTAGAAAGAGTTATTCTTGACCTTTCTTGTTTGTGTAAACTTCTAGGTAAATGTGTGTCTGTCTGTATTGGTCTAAAGATGGTTTTAAGGTTTTCAGAGTAATGACAAAAAAAGAGCAATTGGATATTAACTCTGTAAAAAGGAAAAACTTATTGCTTGCTGGCAAATATTGTGAAAATACCACCACTGTTTACCATGTAATGCCTTGTGATACTTCCAATAGAGACTTGGCTAGTGTGGGCTGTGAGCTGAATTAATAATACTGTGTTGCTCATCTCTGATAAAATGTCAGATTTTTTTGTTGTTCTTTAGAGGAGTATCAGTGCAAGTGAAGATGTCCTTCAGACTCCCTATCTGACTAACTGGAATAGGTATTAATTAAAAATAAAATCCTTTCATTACAGAAAATGGGTTGTATACAGACATGTGCAAAGATTATATTGTCATCTTTCCTTGTAGAGAGTTACATGTGTAGGTCCTTATCCTTTTCCCTTCATTCAAGTCATTAAATACAAAGTTACTGTTTTATCTGTATACTTATTTACAGTATTGAACACTGGAATTTGCTTTCAGTTTGTGCTTAGTCAAAGTTAAACATGAGGCAAGTCACTTAATTTCTAGTTCTGTGTTTCTTGCCTTGATAGGGAAATTTTCTTTTTTCTCTCTTCATTTTAAGCTCCTTCCAGAAATTTTTGATGTTTGTAGGTGAAATAATGAATCTTAGCTGTAATTTCATTAAACTTAGAAGTGTTGTGCTAACAATGACAGAAAATTGATATTCTGTATGTCTTCTGGGTGGCATAGTCTGCCCACGGTGAGAATCTTCTCCAGTTTTCTTTTTTTCTGGAAGTTGTTGGCATGTGTCTGTGGTGTTGAGAGTAAATCAGGCAAAAGAGGAATTTCACTTGTGTTGATTGACCATAAATTATTTAATCAGGAACATCTCTTATGAGGAAAGGCTGAGAGCCCTGGGGCTGTTTAGCCTGGAAAAGAGAAGACAGGGAGAATCTTATGAATGTTTACAAATATCTGCAGGGTGCCTGTCAAGTAGAAGAGGCCAGTTTCCTTCCAGTGGTGCCCTGGGATAATGCTAAGAAGGTGAAATATGGGAAGTTCCACCTCAACATAAGGAAAAACTTTTTCCCAGTGAGGGTGCCAGAGCCTGGCAGGGGCTGCCTGGAGAGGCTGTGGAGTCTCCTGCTCTGGAGACACTCCAGACCCACCTGGATCTGTCCTGTGTGGGCTAATCTGGGGGACTGTGCTCTGGTGGGGGGGTTGGATTGAATCTCCAGAGGTCCCTTCCAACCCTCACCACCCTGTGGTTCTATGAACACGGCCCAGTAGTGTCCCACCCTGGGCTCGGCCCTCAGGCCGCTGTCCCGGGGCAGAGCTGGAGCTGCTGCCGCTGTCGCCTCAGGGCCGGCTCCTGCCTCCCCTCACGGCCCTGGGAGCCCTGCCTGCCACACACTGAATTTACCACTGCTGCTTCAGATCTAGTCTTGAGGGGAAGAGAAAGGGACAAGAAAAGTTGGGGGGAAACGTGAGGGAGGAGTTTGTTTTGTTCTTGGGCCTGACAGAGCTGGAGGCTCCCTCATGCCTCTTGGGGGTAGTCGGTGCAGAGGCCGCCATGGCTGAGGGAGCTTTGTGGTGAAGAGCGGGGCCTGTGAATCAGGTGGTTAAAAAAAGGTTTGTTTGCTGCTTTTTAGAAATACTTTTGAAACCAGAAGTGTCACCAGGAGCAGGAACGTGTGTATTGAGACTTGTACTGATGCCCACCAGGCTGTTTGATTTGGTTTAAGAGGGGAGGGGTTGGCACTATGCAGCCTGCCAGAAAGCAAAGGCCCTGTGTGTATTGCATGGCTGCTGCTCTTACAACTAATAAACATTTTTATAGGGTAATTACTCTGCATCACTTAAAAGAGAAAATATATATGCTTAAATGTGCCAGCTTTCCACCTATTATTCAGTTCCAGAACCTCAAAAGCATATTCTTTTCCAGTGAAACTGCCTCTAAAATGCTAATTGCTAGGAATGTGACCACTAATCAGTTTGCTCTCATAATACTGCCATCAATATAAATTAGTGTGCCATTTCCAGAAGAGATGTTAAAGACTTTCACTGATAAGATTAAAAAAAAAAAAAATCAACAAAGAGATTAGTCCAGTGGCTTTTTGCCCAAATTAATTTTAAAGGGAAGAGGGAGAAAGGAAATCTTAAAATCTCTTATGCCTTTATCTCCTTATTGTAAATATTTTCATAATGTAGTCCATGATGGCATAAACTTTATCTGTCTAGAGATTTTTATATCTAAATGAGAAAATATGCTAAAAATAAGTAGTAAACCTCATGGCTTTGCAAAAGAACTGAGCGTAGCACATGCAGTGCTACAGATCTCACCCCTTCTGATTTCTGTGCCATGGAAAAAGCTGGATTGCCTGGCTAACACAGGGCTGGTTTTCCTTCCAACACAATTAGGTCTTCTGGTTGCATTGCAGATTTTCTTCTTGGTATGTTTCCACATGACTTGCTTGTTAAAGAAATGAAATGAGCGACCCAATGTCCCTTGCTGACAAGCAGGTTTTTGTGCTGTGGTGTCATAAAGAAAAAACTGGCAATGTTCAGGGACAGCATCCTGAAGGCTCTCAAATCAGCAAGTGAGTGAAGGGATCAAACTTTGTACACAGATGAATGGGATGGGCTTCAGATTCACTTCTCCCTCCCCCTCTTCCTTTTGCTCCCCACCCTGTGATCTACTTGAACTGAGATCTTTATCTGCTACTCACCCCCCATGTTTCTACAGTATAGCTGTGGGCAGTAGGGGCAAGATGAGAAAATATCCATAACACAGGAAAAGTAGCACAGACTTCAGTTTATGTGGATATCTACACTGGAGATACACATGCACTCCTAACTTCCCTTTTATATACATGTATATATCTATTTTATAAACATTTAATATAATTAATTAAAATTATTTTATAAAGCTATAGTTGAATATAATGCATGTAGATATTTGTCTTGTAATTATATACTTCAGCATGTAGATACTTGTAATGATATACTTTATTATGCAGTATATAAATATATTAAAGGTTGGATGAGGGTTTGAGCAACCTGAATGAGTGGAAGGCAACCCTACCCAGCCCCAAGGGAAGGGTGGAACTAGATGGTCCTTAAGGTCCCTTCCAACCCAAAATATTCAATACAAAGGGGTATTGTTAAACACAGAGGTTTGTTTAAAATTAGTTCCTCTCTCTGTAGCAAGCAGAGAGAAAAGACAGGTTTAGATTAGATATTAGGAGGGATTTCTTTACCAGAAGAAGAGTCAGTTGCTGGAACAGGCTGCCCAGGGAGGTGGTGGAGTCCCCATCCCTGAAGATACTAAAAAGCCATGTAGATGAGGCACTTCAGGGCATGATCTGGTGGGATGGGGAGTTGGGTTTTGGTTTGGGGTTGGTTGGTTTGGTTAATGTTGGTTGAGCACGGTGATCTTGGAAGTCTTTTCTAACTGTGACAACTCTGGTTCTGCCATGAGTGGGTGCAGAAGGGGGGTCTGTTCCCACCTCTCCCTCTTGCAGTTGTGCCTTCTAGGAGTGTAGCACATGCATGTGGATACACAACCCCATGTTGTTGTGCTAGTACAAGCCATTTTAAAGCATCCCTGGAAGGATTCTTCATTAGTTCTTGCTCCTGGTTTATGGCTGCTTAGATTGGTGCCACTCAGCTTAACTATGAACTGCTTTTACTATTGTAATCCTGTCTCTAGAAGCCTGTTGAAATGCAAAATCACACCAGGTTTCTGAGCCCTGGAGTGGTTAGTGTGCAAACTTGTGGGCTGGAGGGATTGCTGAAGGACAGAGTCTCTGTGTTTACTTTGACCTCTCACAGCAATGCTGTCAGAATTTTGCTGTTCATGTGATTTGTGATGTTCCATTAACAGTTATTCTGTGTGTACCAGGAGAATCATAACTGATGATTCCCAGCCTCCCAGAAGTGTAAAATGAGGACAGGCAGTGTTTGGCAGAACAGAGCCTGTACTTTCCTACAGACAGGAACTGTTGGTATTAATCAAGTGATATCTAGTCTGAAATGACTTTTAGCTAATGACTTCTTATTCTCAGGTTAACTGTATTAATTTAGGTGACATGCTTTTCTAATTCTAATGATTGCTTCTAATCAAAGGCTAGATGTATAGATGACTGTCTTCCTGCAAGAGAAAGAATGCTCTTGATTGGTCTTATGTTCAGATGTTGTTAGTGGTTAGAAATGGGCTGGTGGAAGTCCATGGATTTTTGATTTAAGCTTTTACGAGTGGATATGTTTTCAGTGAATGAGCTCAAAAATGTGGATTTAATTGTATGAGTTTCAGGCTTAATTACTCAGGGCATCATTTTGTGTTGCAGAACATCTTTAGGAGCTGTCAGTAGCAGGAGTAAATGACTCCCAGTTATTTCACCTTGAATACGTGCTATTACTGTTGGACATGGATATGCTTTTAGCAGAATCCTGACTGCTGAAATCCTCCACATTTCTAGCTGTTAAATAGAAGCTAGAATATTGCAGGGTGGAGAAGAAATTTAAATGGAGAGATTTTCCAAGATGCAGTTTATTTTGTGAGCAGAGATCACATCTTTGTAGGATCCTCCTTGCACTGGAGAACTGCTCTGTGATACTTCATAGGCTTGAGCAAGAAGAGGCTTGTTTACAAGCAAATTCCCTCTTCCTGCTGCTGTGGTTTTGGGTATTATTGGCAATTTGTTGGCTTGGGGGCTGTTTTTTTTTTTGGCTAGGAAGGTCACAGCCTCTGACACTGCTTTTCTGTGAGCAGTGCTGGTCCAGGTGTGATGCTTTGTTCTCTTACTGCTCAGTAGTTCTCTGAAAGAAGTCTGTTGGCTGACTGTCTCCAATAGGAATAAATGTGGTGTGTGGTCTACATCTGTATCTAGTAAACAGGAGGAAATAACATCCTAAAATCTAAGTCAGTGTTGACATGCCAAAGATGAAAGACACCAGAAGACACTGCTGCCTTGAATACATCTAATTACACACTCACTGCATTGACCAGAACAACTAAACTGATTGCAAGTTATTTACAACTGTAAGTTTTATGTGGAGGCATTTATTGATGTAAAATCCTCTGTAAGTTTATAAAAAATTGCCTTGAAGTCTCAGAATGGCAATTTTACTGTTTTGGTAGAAGCATCACTTCAGCTTGTACCAAGTTTTTATTACATTTTAAGTCAGGGGGTGCATTGTAGAATGTCAGGGTGTGGAAGGGACCTCAAAAGATCATCTAGTTCAACCACATCCTTTTCCCCCTTCACTGTACTCCAACAGCTCAGTCCCCAACCTATCCTGATACCTGGGGGTGTTCAAACATGACCCTGTTGACTACTCCACCTTGGATTTCCTCATGTTGCCAACATCAACTTGGAGCTCAAAATTGGAGCTGCTATCTATTTACAGGCTTGAGTCAGCCTGTTTGGGTAAGATACTGGGGTGGCCTTTTGTGACAGTTCCTGGAGCACAGCTGACCTCTAAGTAGGAGTTGCTCATGTTTTTAAAGGCTCTCAGCCACAATATGTGTGTTTTGTGGGAAGAGAGTGTATAAAAAGCTGCATTTCTCATTTCCAGGGAGCAGTGAGGTGCAGGGGTCTAATTTAGGTGTGTGTGCATCATGTCACTGGTCACAGGTAATGGAGCACAAGCAGGGGCTTGATTTGGATGTGTGGAAACTGTCAGTGGGCTGAGCTGGTGCTGAAGTAGCTTTAGCTTGCCAGAGGAAAGCTCTTGACTTTGTGTTGGTAGCAGGTTATTTGCTCAGTCCTTGCACAACAAGCTTAAGGAGAGGCAACCTTATGGAGATGAAGATGTGGTCATCTTTGATTAAGGGGTCAAATGTAAGTAGTGAGAACTGGCTGTTTCCACCAAATTATATGATTATTTGTACCTGGTAATCTTCAGTGTCTTTTGACAGAGACAGAATTCTACTAGTAGAAGGAAATTAAATGCTTTATTCTAGTTGCTAGTGAACTCTGTGCACCATGTGCTAAATGCTTTAAAATAAAACCAAACCAAATCCCAACAATAAGCTTGTTTTTCAAATCTTGGTGTCTCCTGGGAGCAGGAAACACATTTTCATGCTTGGGTCTATGAATTTTCAGGCATCTATCAAACCTTTTTTTTTTTTTAAGCAGAGTTCAGTAACACTTTAACTGCCTTTTTTTTTTTTCTTTGCTGAACAGATTCTTTTCCCATATTTTGTTGTGCTTCATTAGGTGCATGAACTAAGAAGATTAAGTTTGTTATTTTCAGGCAAATGTGGGGATTAGGGAGGAACCCAGGGTGACACTGTGACCAAAGCAATCTGGGGCTGGTAGTTGACAGAGGATGTGAACACACATTGATTGCAATACTTCTATCTACTTAGGACAGTGTTTGTGGGATCCTGGGAAAACAAAACCAACAAACAAGCAAAACCACAAAAAACAAGGAGGTGCATTAGCAATGAGCTCAGTTTGGTAGGAAAGATGCTGAGGACCACTCTGTGTCAATTAAGAGCAATCTGGAGTGGCAAACATCTTCAATGCTGGCTGAGTCAGCTCCCAGTGTAGCCAAAAACCCCATGGCAGAATTTCACAAGTGGCAACATCAAAACAATTCTGCCTCAGCTGGTGACACAGACAGAATTCATTTCCTGAGGAAAGTACTTTCTGCCAGAGTGAAATCCATTGATCCCAGCTTTTTCTTCATATCTAAGGAAGCATCATTTCCCCACTGTTCCTGTCTCCTCCTCCAAATTCATTCATCTCCCCCCTGTTTCTCTTCCTCTTGAGTCATGGATTAATCTTTCCCTTCAATTGATTTAATTTTAGAAGAGATCCTCTCTGGCTTTTGTTGAGAAAATGCATTAATCTGTAGTAGGTAATGCCCTTAGGTAAAGTGGGGCAAATGGAAGGAAGGAAGGAGAGAGCACCCCTCCTTTTATGCCAACGTGAGGAGCTTCTCTTTCTCCTCTTGCCTCTAGTACAGCAGTGTTCAGAGGCATCTCTTGGTCAGCAGGTAGAAAGGAAAAGTTTGGAGGAAAAAGATGTGCACAGCATTTCAAACTGGTAGAAAAATGACATCACTTGATGTGGAAGGAGCCAATACTTCACTGACTGGGACATCCAGGGCCTTTCTATAAATGTACTCCTAAATGATCCTGAAATCATGAGCATCCACTTGCTTTCCCTTGCAGTCTGTCTCCCAGTGACCTGAAGAACTGCACTTGTGCTACCTCAGCTTCCTCTGGAGTGCAAGTAAATTAAAAATAAACGAGGTTAAATAATAACATTAACTTGGAAATGTTCAACTCGGGTGGCTGTGACCTGTGCAGCAAGGTCAGGAAGATGCAAACTGTGATGTTTGTGCCATGAAATGTATTTAATGACCTTTGCTAGCTGCTGGGGGTGTGTGGAAGCCTGAGGAAAAGCAGCCTTGGCAATTGTTTTGACTGAGAGAGCCACATATCTGAGAACTCCACACCACCCTGGACTGAAGAGGCCCAAGTTTCCTAAGACACTGTTTGTTTTCTTCCTAGGTTCAGCACATGGAGGAGGTCACCCAAGAGTAGAGTGACTATGGCTCTAAAGGGAGAGCCCTCCTTGGATTGCCCACCGTTGCCCACCCGGAGGTAAGAGACATGCTCTGGCAGCCAGGCTGCACTGCCCAGCTGCCCCCAGCCTGGCCTGCTCTGGAGCTGCTCACACATCATTCCTCACTTTGAGGTGCTGCCCATACAAAGTGTTGAGAATGAAGGTGCAAACCTGGGATGTGTTTCCCAAGGCATGTGCAAACTGGGGTGTCTGGGCAATGCTGGCAGTGACTAGCAGTGATCTTACATGGGTGGTGCAGCAGAGCTGGGACTTTACTGGGACAGAAATCACTGGAGCTCACCCAGCTGAAAGTGTGACAGCTCAAAACTATAAATAGCAATTTCTTTAACCTAATTGACTATCTTCAGGTGTCTCTGTGGTAATGATGTGAAGGTTAAGGTATCATCTTGGCACTCTGGTGCCCTGGTGGAACTGGAGACTTCACATCTGGCTGTTTGTTGTCATCCAGTAGTTTTATCTGTGTACTGTAGTTTCATTGCCAGCATCATGGAGATTCCATGAAAGGAGAAAATGGATAATGAATACAATAATTCTCTTTGAACTACAGTCTTGATATGTGACAAAACTAGAGTTAGTTTATTTATTGGTGTATGTGCTGGTGAATGCAGGAATAAAATCTGAATTACAAGGACTGACATGAGTTAGGTAGCTCTGTGTGGGACCACAACCATCAGTGGCTTCATGCTCAGGGCAGAATCTTTCAGATGACAAAGCAGACACATCTCCAAGAGGATCTGTCTCCATAGGAAAAGCATCCCCCCCACACACACTGATTCCAAGTGTTTCCAGAGCAGCCATTCAAGTCAGCTTGGCTGGATCAGGAATTCAGAACCGGGGACTTAAACCAAGTCTCTGTGCTGCAGGATCTGTTGTTTCCACTGTCTGCTCAGGTTTGGTGGGAATCCCCAGCTTGTTTTGGGAAGTCTCTGGAGTATTGAGTCACTGTGCTAGTGGTTTGCTAGCTTACTGTCAGGCCTGCTTTCTCTGACATCCAGACTGCTGTGGGTAAGGTATTAAAAACTATACTGTATCCTGAAAAAAAAAGAAATTAATTAGAAATGTTATCTTCTGTTTCAATAAACTACAATTAGCAATAGTTTTGTCTATTAGGAGAGAAAACAGTTGGAAATAGATCACTTTTTGGACAGTAACTAGATGATTTCTCTGTAAAGCTGTCAGTAGTCCTGTGGAAAGTGCTTTACAGGGCTGTAAAAAACCCATTCTGTTGCCAGCAGTGATGGCCAGTTCCCTATAGCATGTGGTGAGTGTGTTCCTCAGAGATGCACATATCCCTGCCCTGCAGTACACTTATTTAGTAGAGCTCTTGAAAGATGTCATGACCCTTTTCCCTCTTCTATTAGTGTTGTTTTTTTTCTGTTGAGTTTTTCCAGCTGGGAAAGCCAATGTATAAGAAGCTGCCTTTCTTTCCTGTCCTTCCTCTCCTCTGTAATCCAAGTCCCTTGGCCTTTTTTAACTAAGCTTTTTATTTGGAGTGCTGAATCTGAAGTAATGCATCTAAAAAAAAAAGCTTGTAATTGTGAGAAATATAATACAATTAGATTTTTTTTTTCTTAAGGAATAAAGGAGGTATTCTATGGAAATCAGGTAAAAAACACACTGCTATCATCACCTAAAAAACCCAAACAAACCCAAAATTAAACAAAAGCCCAACAAACAGATGAAAAAAAACCAAATAAACCCCAACAAACCCAAATAAAACATAACAACAGAACTGGAGAAAACCCTTCATACTGCTGAAATACATTGTAGTTTAGGCTCTGTATCTTGGAAATACTCCTAAAAATGGAGTCAGAGAATATTTCTTCCTTCTCTTTAGAAAAGCTTTTTAGAAAAATGTTCTGTATTTGGCTTTTCCCACCTCCAGCTTCCTGACAAGCAACCCAGGCAGAGGAGAAACCAGCAGTTGTGTTTCCTCTTTGGATTTTACAGGCCACTGGCTGTGCTAATTTGAATCCTATATTCCCTCTCACCACTCTTCTTGGGATTATATCAGGAACTAGTTTGATGCTCTTCTAAAGTATTCAAATAAATACTGTGGGAAACTGTAGGGGGGGGGGGGGGGGGAAGTGTTATCTGCTGAAGATTGTCAGAGTTCATTCAGTGTGTTTACAAATGACTGCTCTCTGAATATTTAAAATCCAAACTGGTTGTTTGTGGGGGTTGTGGTGCTGAAAACAGATCCCTGTGGTCCTTCTGGGAAGGATTTTCACCCATGCTGGTTGACTGCATCCAAAGGATGATTTCAGCAACTATTGATTTGCCATCATTTGGTGGCATTCATGAGGATGAAGGACTCACCAGATCTTTATTTTTCTCTTGGAATCTCTGTTTCTCTATTTAGAATTTTAAAATGTAGGTCAGCAGTTTATCTCCCAGGCAGTAAAAATAATTGCCCTTCCCTTGTATTTAATGCATTTTGGGGATGCAAGTTTGCCAGAATGCGGGATTTTTTTCCCTAGACTTTTCATTCTGATAGTTTTATCACTATATCTTTATATTCAGTTGTATAACATATTACTTCCCAGAGCTATGCTGTAAAATATTTAACGTTCAGCTGTAGAAGTCACAAAAGAATTTTGCCTTTTAACCTGAAGGAAATTTGAGTTTGTCCATTATAATAATTGTGAAGTTATGGAGACTTTAAAATGTGAACAAATTGATGAATTTAAACAGTCTGTTCAACTGGCCTCACTAGACCTTTTTTTCATTAAAGCTGGCATTTCATATTTGTGGCTTTCTATTAGTTGGGAACTTTTTAAAATGATCAAGCACCATCTTTTCTCCTTAAAAAACAGTTAAGAATTTATCCCGAGTCCTCCTTGTCAGGGTCAGCAGCACATTTCAAAGTATTGGTGCCACACACAGAGGTCAGGCTGATGCTGCTAGAGCCTTTCCATGGAAGAAATGTGGCTGTTTTACAGTGTGTGCTTTCAGAAGGGAGGCTGTGGAGAAAACTTTTCCCCCTATGTACTGGAGAAATAGTTCTGAGTAGCCTGTGGTTGGGGTTTGCTGTTGCACTTCTTGTTTGAACCTAATAATGTGAACAATGCAATAATTGGCACAAATGCTTTGATTTCTTTTGGTATGCCACAAGTTTCTACTGCAATTTCATGCTTGTCTGCTTTGTGAAGTCTGCTGGTAGTGTAGATAGATTCTTGGAAGCTTGGGATTTATTTGCTGCACTAAGAGAAGCTCCTGGAAACTTTAATTGTGAAGTGATTGTATTTATGTTGCCAACTTAGTTCTTTAACTCAGTTTTCTTCCAGCATTGTCTGCCTTTTGGAAGGATTTACCCTTTGTGGTGTTGTGTAGATGTGTCCTCAAAAAAAACAACCCCACAAACAACAGCAAAACACCAACCCAACAAACTTGCTTATCTATAACCTCTTGCTTATCTGCAAGGGTGGGAAGGGATATGAGAAGGAACCTGTCCCAGCAGCTCTGTGGCCAATAAGGAAAAAGGAATAGAGGGTAAGAAACAGAACATGATCAGCCCATCATGGAAACTTGGTTTGTCTTGTGACACACAGATATGGTTCTGCTCCACTCCACCAGAGCACAGGAGTATCTCAACCCCTGCCTGTGAGCTCTGCTCAGAGAAACTGTTGCTGCACTGCCTGGGGCTTTTGGGGGGAATCTTAGAAAGTTTTCTCTTGCATCTATTAGCAGGTTTGGCCACGGATGGAGGAGTTTGCAAGGTAGAAGGAGTTTGCAGGAAGGCAAGTAGGATTAGCTGTCAACAGCCCAGCTCCCAGGGAAAACAGAGCCTGCAGTGTCTATTCTTGGACTTGATTCCATGTCCTTCTGAACTTGGACAAGTTGCAGTGAAGACTGTGCATTTGGTTTGACATTTATGAGCTTGGGTCAGTAGCTACCTGCTTTGCAAAGCTCTTGGGAAGCTTTCTGTGCAAATTGGTGCATGTCACACACTCTGAGTTGAGCATTCTGCTGGCAGCACTAAAGATCCATGCTTCCGTCTCTCATGTTCACAGCTAGGCCAGATCATTCTTTCTATCATGTTGGTAATGGAGTTGGAATTGTTCTTGTTAGCCCTGGAATGCAGCTGAGCATGAAATTGTTAACTTCAGTACATCCAAAGTTATCTTTCCTGTGTGAAATGCAAGCTTTGCTGGAGTGTTCCAGAGACATTTACCTCCACTGTGCTAGCCAAAGGAACCAAGTGGTGCTCCTTAATGGGAATACATCTCTTCATGCACCTCAGAAGCAGAGACCAAACTGCTGAAGGGATCCTAATGCTCAGGAAAGCAGGTTTCCTGAATTTATTCCTGCCTTGCTGGGAGAAAAGACAGTGTTGCCATCTGTCTTCACAAGGTTTGGTGAAGCTTCAGTTTTAATTTGAGCATTATACACCTGATTAATCTTCTTGGCCTTAGGGCAACCACTTTACCTGCCTGTGTCTGGCCTTTCTCCACCTGAGCTGGGCAGAGACCACAGCAATCCTTACTAGCAGATCTCCACCAGTGGCTGAGTGACATTCACTTGGGGGGGCAGGTGCCTTGTGCCAGGTCTGCGGGCCCATACCTGATGATTAGCTCTTCATTAAGCATATCTTAATGATCCTGCTATGAACTGTCTTCTCTGCTGTTTATCAGAAATACCAGCACCATATAGTGTGAAATACAGTATTTATCACTTGGGTTCACATTCCCTGGGAATTTCTGCCTTCCCTAATTGCCTGGTTGCTCTCAATCTGGTTCACTGCTGCCTGGGCATGGGGGGAGGATCTAATAATCAGTTGTTCAGTAACCTGTAATGAGCAATTTTAAGACAGCTAGCAGAACAATGCTACAACTTTGTAAATGGGTTTTTTTTCCCCCCTCTTTCCCTTTTTGACCAACAGCACAGTGATCTTAAGAAATGTGCTGCTCTGACCCCATTTCTAGTCTCATTATATTTGCCAGTGGCTGTTAGTGGCTGGATTTCTGAGCTTATATTAACCCTGAGGGATTTGCAGTGATGGAGTGAAATGCTTGCAGGAGTTGAAGCTGAAACGTGACTGAGCAGTGCCAGTTGGTTCTTTTTGCCCCTTCTAGAGGGTGTGGTGAAATGTATGGTACTTTATTTAGGGCAACATGCCTATAGGACTGGAGATGTGCAATCTCTTGGCTTTAAATAATCATTTAAAAATAATATGTTGCATGGATAGCATATCCTTCAGGTACTTGAATTCTGAATACTTGAAATCTTGCCTTTTGTGGATGCTGGGCTGTTGAAGTTATTCCAGGGTACAATGGAAATGTGGGAAACATCTCCATCAAGAATGTAGTATTGTGTCCAAGGAAAGCTACCAGAAAGATTTTATTTTTTTTTCCACTAACTTAAATTGCAGCAGGACTGAGGTCAGATCAGACAGAAGCAAAACAGGGGAAAGCTAAGGAAATAAATATCAAAGGAAAAAGGAGAGAACCAGGAAACAGATTCAGAGGAGATTGAGGTTATTCAGTAGAGGGCAATGCAGGTGAAAGCAAGTTTTGGGAAGAGTTAGGAGAAATGTTTTGATCAGTATCAGCTATGCATATATAAATGTTTAAATGTTTGTTTGTTTAATTTACCTTTTTTGATGTAATTTTTTTTATCATGTTGATATGAGTGATTTTTATTAGACTGCAATTAGAATTGTATGACCTTTATTGAGGGAAAACAATTTATATGTGAAGAGGAGGATATTTATTCAGTATGGGAAACTGCTTCAATCACTGTTCACTAATTCAGCTTTTTTCTGAGATTTAAATAAATAATGGAATCAAGGGATTTCTATGGTTTGTACCCTTGATGCAAAAGGATGCTCTGTCCTTTCTTTTCTGATTGATTTTTAACTGCCACTTTCAGAAGTAATGAATGTAAATCCAACCACTAAAGCTGAAGTTTTCAGTAGAAAACCTGATATCCTGTTTTCAAAGCTTAAAGATGAGACTCTGGCAGTGACCTATGAATATTAGAAGCATCCAGTCTGCAGCAATCAAGAGTCCTTTATTCCCAGATGTCCAAGTTGGGTTCCCAGTCTGGAGAATATCCTTGAAGTCCTCATGCTTCCAGATTTCAAGTAACACTCTTTGTATGGTAGTATTGTCTAGTATTTTCTTACAGTCCAGTGCACCCAGTGGGAAGTCAGGAAAAATATGGCAGAGCAATCTCTCTTCAGTTATGGGTTTTTTTAATCCCTCCCCCAGTCTTTTGACAGAAACCTTTCCCAATAATGCTTGAGCATAAAGCTATTTTTTCCCCTTCACTTTAAAGCATTTTCCTGAAGCCTGTTAAAACTTCCCTTGCCACAGCCCTGAAGTGGAGGGCTAAGAGTTTATATGATAAGCAAGTGATTAGATCAGAACACTTTTGGTTTTGCTGGGCAGATCTAACCCCATATTGCTCTTGGCTAAACTAGCAGGAGCAATCTGGAAAGAAAGCAGTGTGCTCTTGCCAAGGGAAAATAAGACACTTTTTTCTCCAAGAGCCTAGTTCAGCTCCAAAGGGCTGCAGTTGCACTGAAGATTCTGTGTGGTGCAGCTGCTGGGTAAGAGGCTGGTTGCAGTGCTCTAGGAGGGTGTGTTTTTCATGGGAAAGTGTGAATTCAGTGCCAGTGAATGCTGCAGCTCCCTGCTGGGAAAGAGAGGGCTCAGAGCTGCTGATTTCCCAGTTTGCATGAGGCTTAGTGTGGTTCTGCTGTGCTTCCAGCTGCTGCCAGGGCAGGGCCCTCAGCAAATGCTCACCTTCAACAGCTTTTAGTATTTACATTGACACCTTGAGATCAATTGGATAACATTTGGCTCTGCTTTTTGACTTGGCATGACAAGGGATGTGTGTGGTATAGTTTTCCACCCTCTCTTCGTAGTGCAGGAGCAGAGGAAATCTGATTTCAGTGTGTTCTCCAAGTAAATCTGTGCAGGCTCTTGTGCATCCACAAACTAAAACCACTGTTGCCTCTGGGTGTTTAGAAACTTACTGCCTTTCTTTATCCTCTCTATTTGACCCCTCCATGCTTCCCAGCCCCCAGTCACTCTGGGCTTGGGATACAGCAGCACTGCTTCCCAAATCATGTCCTTCAGTCATCTGTAACTAGAAGTGAGCTTAGTTATGCTGGCTCAGAGCTTTCCCAGTGAAGCCAGCCCATTATCACCAAAGGGCTGCATACATCCCTGTAGCTCATTAGGACAAGTTTTTCTCCTTCAGGAAGATAAATGTGGTGTAGGTTGGGTAATTTACTCCAGTTACATAAGAGAAGGCATTAGAATTTCAGTCATTCTTTTATGTCAGACACAGTCAAACTTTTTGCTAATAGGCAGCATAGCGCTGCTGATATTTGTCCTGATGCTGTTCCACAAACAGTTTTTGAGTGCCTGTGAAACTGGGGTGCCCAGAATGCTGCCACTGGCAGCCACCTCTAGGGTAAGTAGGTGGTACCCTGAGCCCAGACTGGCAAAGGGACAATAAAAACTTACTGGTGGGTTGTATTTTAACTGCTTCTACACAGAGAATTGAATGTAAAGGTGGGAAATCTTCTTGTGCCTGGTTTTTGGACCAGCCTTAAGTTCATTGGCATTTCTTCTCTGCTGCCTGCTGGACATGGGCTGTCTCTTGTGCATGGCAATGGACAAATTAGAGATGGCTCAAAATGCAGAGTTTGGATCCTGTTTCAGCTGTTGACAGCTGGATATGTGCATCTAAACTTTCCCTTTGTCAGTCTCTATTATGAAAGAGAGAATATCCAATGAACAAGACACTTATATGTCACATATTTATTTCCCATTTAAGTGGAAATATTACTGTTATCCCACAGTAATTTATTTAAAGCTAAGGCTGATGACTAAAACTTAATATGGAATATTTTCGTGCTTCCATTTCTGATACATTTTCACAGCCAATTTGCTTATTCTACTGTGAGGTATCAGAATCTTGTTCTACTTATCCTTTGCTTTTATTTGTTGTTTTTTTTTTATTGCAAAATATTGTACTCAACTATATTTTGTGCCAGAGGCTAATTCATTGAACCTGGGCTGTATTATTCCATGACAGTGGTGTTCACTACACTCTTTCACTCTTGTTAGCTGGGTTTTTTTCTATCTTTTGTTATTGTTTGTAATATCTCCCAGTCCCTGGAAAAGCCACCCAGTTCTGCTGGAACTGCCTTCTTATTTGAATGAGGCCAAGGTATTTTTACCAGCTCATTCAGATATTGGTGAGTCTCTCTAGTTTTAAACTTGCCTGTTGAAGGATTAATGTTCTAACATGGATCTCAGGAAAGCAAATGCCAGGCTATCCTGTTCTTCCCCCTTTCTGACACTCTCTGTTAGCTGCTGTGCAGTAGATGTGACAGGGTCCCCTCATTTCTGTAGTCTCCTGCATGATGCTGACCTCATAACTCCCTGTAAAGTGCTTGTTGCTTCCTTCATTAAGTAATCCAGGCTTTACTTAATCAGTAGGGTTAGGACCTTAAATGAGTAAATAGTCAAAGGTGAAAGGCTAATGGTGGTGCTCATAATGCATGTCATAACTCCTGGGAAAAAGGCACAGAGAGCTGTGCTGTTTGTTATTAAACTACAAATTAAAGCAGATTTGGAAGAAGAAGAAAAAAATTGCTGTTCAGTGAGGCACTGGCACTGTTTTCCTGGCCTCTCCAAATTAGTCTCTGCTTGTTGTGCTTGGGCATTTCCACAATCTGTGGCCCAGTGTGATTTCCAGGGTTGTTTTTCTCCTTCTCTTCCATTTCTATTTCTCCCTCCTTGCTAGGTGCTTACAAGAATTCTCTCCTGCAGCATGTTGTCCTTATGAGGCTGGGTGGAATAGTGTCCTCTGACACCCAGGCCAGCTGAAGTTCAGCTTTTTTTTTCCTTCCCCATCTACCAAGTTGTCTGAAGTGTAGAGTGGCTTGTAATTCTGCTGGATTCCTCAAAATAAATCTGATCTGAGTCCATAAGTTTCCCAAGCCTGAATCTGCCCCTATCCCACCAAGCTAATTGGTTTAAGAACTGTTGGCCAGTTTACCAGTTGGCCCTGCCTACATTCTAACTATGTCAAGAGAATATGTGATAAGTTTATCCTAGTTTTTACATAAGCTAATCAGTCTTTGATTTTTATATTGTGTCTTCCTTATGTCCTGTATAGTGTGCCAGTAATTCTGGAATGGTTTAATATTTCCAGACATTTTTAGCAGGGCAACTTACAGTGAGGATTTATCAGAAAAAACCATAAAGACTGGAGAAGAGTACTGGTGGCACTTAACACTACATTATTTATGTGGCCTTTTAAATAGCTGCAATGAAGGTGTAGTTAATTTACACATCCACCTTATATTATAAATGTTTATAGTGTTTTTACTTTCCTTACAGACATTTCTATATTGGTGAATGCCTCATATTCAGTAGCCTGGCCACAAATATTTAGTGCTAAACTTACCAGGTCTTCACTCTTTTTTTTTTTTTTTTCTTCTCCTTGCAGAAGTTGGATGGATGCTTACCAAGGCCCAAGCCATTTGTGGTTTCAATACTTTCTCAGCAGTGTCACTGGTTTGGAGGAGGTTGGTGGTTTGAATCACTCCATTATCCCAGAGTGCAGGTGCCAGACTGAGTTTGGTGGTACTGAAGCTTCAGTAAATGGCAAGGAGGGAGCACAGTTAGTTTCAGGTCAGGTAAAGGCACTCCCAGATGTCACCAGCAAAGCAGCAATATTGGAGTGTTCCCAGTCAAAACCATGCTACACTTATTCCCAATATTGCAATACATTTGTATTTTATCTATGATCTTGGAGGGATTGTGGCTTTGGTGCCAGTATTGATCTGCCCACTGGAGATGCCTCTGGTACCTCTGCTGCTTGCTTTGTGGTTTAACCTACCCCTAAATGAAATGGAAATGGTAAAACAAAGGATGATTGATGGTGGCTAACAGAGTTCTGCATTCCACAGCACACTTCAGGATACCTGCCTGATTACACTGCACTTTTCCTCAACCTCTTTTGCTTGGGAAAGGCCTCAGGGCCATAGATTTGCACTTTCTGTCACTGACTTCATCTGAGGACATTGATAGACTTCAGTAACTAATGATTAATTGTTGAGGCAAATTAAAATACCATCTTAATACAACCTGTTTTTTTTGAAAACTAGGAACTAATTTGCTTTTATCAGTGGGGTTTTTGGTTTATTTTTTATTTAAGGTTTAACTAAGTCATACTAAACTTCTCTGTTGTCCCAGTGAAGCTGTATTTTCTGATTTATTTTTTTTTTCTACTGGAAAAGAATGTAAAATGAAGATGAAGAGAAAGAACTTGGCAGAAATGATATAACCAACCTGTTGGTTTACCACATCAATTACAGATACCAAGCACTCACTGGCCTCTCTTACCTTAGGAAAGAGCTACAAAGAGTGTGCCCTTCAAAATGAGAACCTGACTCTCAGCTACCTTCAAGCTCTTCTGGATCTTCCAAGCCAGCTCTCCAGCTCTCAGATTTTGCTCAGTGCAAATCCAATGTCAGAGCACTACAGGGCTCTCACAGCAATTAATGTTGTGTAAAGCAACTTGGGGACAAATAAGAGACATTTATATGGCTTTTCCCAAAGTCTTTGCACTGAGGGTTGATCTGTTGGCCATTGTATTGATGCAGAACCTGGCCCTGGGGCTATGGGGTACCTATGAATAATTTTGAGGAGATGAATTAGAAAAGAATTAGAGATGATTTATGTTTAGAGGAAGGGATAAATCCCTTCAAGAAAGTTGTTTGTTGCCAATTAATTACCTTCCTCTAATTAGAATAATAAATTAGAGCACAATTGCAAGACTTGGCAATGACTTGGAGCATAGGTTTCTCTGGAACTATACTAAATGCTCTCATTAGGACTGGTAATAAATCTGTCATAATAGGTGAAAATGGATAAAAAGGCCTTGAAAGAAGCCTTGAAAATATAATTCAACTGAACTGAAGTCTTTACACTTTATAAATATCATCAGTGGAATTATTCATGTCCATTGATCAGCTCAGACTCTAACACAATGTTATAAACCATCAAACTTTTGCACTGGGTGGAACTGGGTGCTGGAATGGAGACAGGACTTTTTGCATGGTAACATTTGCAATTTATAAGTGCATGTGCTGCTAATAACATTGCACTGGAACCACCCAAGCTGGAAGGTTTAAACAAATGATCTGGTTAATTCTTCACTTTTGGATTCATGTAGCATCAATACAAGATGGAACAGTTGCCAAGGTGGATTGACATCTAAGCCAGCCTGAAGATCTTGAGGCATTTGTGAACAAACTAGCTACTAGATGATAGAAAATGGCCAAAAAAGCAGAGCAATGAACTCTGAGTGTGATGTGCAGCCTGCTGAGCATTGACAGTGGAGGTTTGATGTGGTTGGGTTTGTGTGTGGGGTGATTGGTTTTGTTTGTTGGATTGCTTTCTTTGGGGTGTTTCTTCAGGATGAGTTTCCTCCAATGTGCTGTACAGTGCAGAGGTGTCTGCAGGAAGCAAGGCTGGAGCACTTTTTGCACCCTTCTAATCTGCTCTCAGTTGTTCTCAAGCAGTGGCACTGAATTATTTTGTCAAAATAACCATTTTTAAAAGACTCCTTTTTGGCAAGCACCCTGGAACCCACAGCATTCCAACTGCTGGCTGCTCGGGTTCAGTTGAGTGCTCCTGAAAAACTTCATCAAATATTTTACAACCTCAATTACAACAGAATGACTTTGAAGAAATGCTGGAGACTTTCTCTTGGATTTTTATTTTGCACTGAATTATTTTTGCTACTATTTTTACCCGAAATGCTGCTTTCAGAGTGTAGTCTGGATAAATTGCTTTTTTGTCAATATGCCACGACATAGTAAATTCAGAAAGTCTGTCTGCTGGGGAGCTACTATTGATATGCAGCAGCACCTCTGTGTTACCCAGCTAATGTTGCTCAATTAAACAGACCTGGAGAAAATCACCCCTTAAGGTCCTTTTTTGCTTGAAGCAATTTGGCTTAATATATTTAACGACCTGAAAAAATAATTATAAGAGCCGGACAACACTTCCTGCTGAAGCAAAACTCTTCATGCTGATTTAAAGTGATGTGCAAGCACCAAGTCTCACAATATTGACTCAATAACATGGAAGGTGCCAGAAAAAATGTCATGTTAATGAGCACCAAGCAGTGCATGTGAGGAGGGCAGGGAGCTGAAGAGCAGCTTCTTTCATCCTCCATCTACAGTGGTGAATTCTAAACATCTGTTGAAACTCATGGAAAGATTCTGCAAGCAAATCAAGTAGCCTTTCTGAAAAACACTGAAGAGAAATGTCATAGTGAGAATTCCTGGGGAGTTAGTGCAGAAGATAAAACTCAAGTGTGTAATAATTTACCTTGGGTATTGGGTGTTGGTCTTGCCATCACAACTTAGGTCATGGGAAAACTCAAAGGCTTTTGGCAAAGGTGAGGAGATGAGGGGAATGGAACTGCTCTTTGTGGAGAAATTGTGACATAAGATGGAAATAATTGATGTTCAAAATCAAATCCTGGGGTTTATTATGTGTTAGATGATATGATGCTGCCTGCAGGGGGGTTGAAGATCTCCAAGGTCCCTTTCAACCCCTAATACTCTGTGATACAGGTGATTTCTCCACCTTGAAATGAGAGAACTGAGGATAAAGAATGAATTACAGGAGAGTGATTGCCCAACTGTCATTGAAGTTTCTCTTGGCACCCAAGAGCTCAGGAGCTTGTGTTAATATCTGCAGGCAGCAAGCTGAAAATAAACAATGAAATACTTTTTCACACCAAAAAAAAAAAACAACAAAACAATGAGAGATCTGCCACTAGATGCAAAGGCCAAAAGCTGAACTGAGTTCAAAAAGGGATTAATGGCTCCTCCTTTCATGGGTTGTGAAAGCATCCTGCTCAGACACAGCCTCTGCCTTCGGAAGTTCCCAGACCACTAATTGCCAGCAGATGGGAAGGAGGGGCTGCTCTGCACTCCCCATGCCTCTTAGCATCTCTCCTTATGCATCTCCTAATGGGCGTGTGGGGAGCAGGATAATGGGCCAGACACGTTGCTTTGTTTCTTTGCTGGCTTTTGGGGCTGACCCATTATGACTGTTCTGCTTTTCTAGGCGTAGATGATCCTCTTGTTGTTGTTTTCCTTCAGTAATGGGGAGACAAAATATACATTTTCACCTTGCTTTTGGAGCTCAGTGAGTGTTGTCTGGAATAGGATTCTTAGCAGCTAATTAGGAGTGACCACACTTTTTGTTTTCCTTATTTTAATGCATTAAAAAAAAAGAGTTTACCAATTAATCTGGTTTATCTCAGTAAGATTTTCTCCTAATGCAGGGAGATGAAAGTGGATCACTTGTGTTTCACTTCAGGAATCAATATATTTGTGTAGTTTAACCAATAATGTGTCAGAAAACCTGACCTAGTGAGCAGGGGAGTTTTCTGTCTGAAAGGGGGTGAGTGGAGTTATTTTTGCCATAACTGAGATAAGGAATGCTAAATGTCAATGACAGAACATCCTCAATTCTCCAGCTGTACTCCTGATAAATGATAGGAGCAGAGGCAAACAAGGTGAATTTTCACATCCATACCTTTTTTTTTGTCAACTCTATCATCCTATTTTTTTTCTCCTCAGAGTGAAGATTTTGAAATATGAATTATTTTTTGCCCTTTTTTTTTTTCCTGACTTCCTAGTCTACATTTTTCCCATTTGAATGTATAATGTAGGAGGTTATTTGCTCTGCCTAAACAGAGATTTAATCAATTATCATAGTGCACTTCAGAAATGAAAAATACATTACTTCATGTCAAATGAGTTTATCCTGTACTGCACATGAACTATGCACGTTGTTATAAATCATGGTCTCCAACTTCTAAAGTTGTTATTTTTGTTTATTAGGAAATCTTGCTTCAGATCCAAAAAGGCAATAAAGGGACTACACACAGCAAGAAGCAAGCAAGCCCCAATCAATCATGAAATGTAATTACACAGTATGCAAAGCTGAGTGAAATAAAGACCTTAAACAGCAGCAGCCTGTAGCTTAAAATTAAAAGTAGTTTCATTATAGATGGTGAAAAGGCAGAGTGAATGGAACTAATCTCTTGGAAGTTGTTTGCTGTTGAGGTACATGAAATGATCCTGGACTGAGCCTCCTTTGTACACATGTGTTAATAACCTTGGGTCAGTGGTGGAATTTGACTTGAGGGGTCTGGAAGGAGATGTCTGTCTTTCCCTAGAGGGAAAGATGCTAAAATTTGGAATTATGTCAAGAAGCCTTGCCAAAAATTCAGCTGACACTCCAGCTGATGAAAACTGACAGAAGAAAAAATAAAATAACAAATTGTAGATCAGAAATATGAAATAATTAGTGAAGTGCCCCTTTTGGGAATGTGTTGTGTATACAGATACTCCATTCATTGGCTGTGCTTGTCTTCACAAATTCTGCTGAAACTTTTACACCTCTAAAAGTCAAACTTGCCTAAGCCATGGAGACTTGTGGTTTCATTTTTTTTAAACTCTTGGCTTCCTGCTTTGCTTTATTACCACTGAATGATGTTGCACTGAAAGGGGATATAATAATATTCTTTATTATTGCAACCATGGTTGGTTTCAGCAGCCATCACTGAGAATTAAGCTTTTACATACTCATTTAGCTGCCTTTTCTCCAACCTGGCAGGTGGATGGAACTGGTATTAGTGGTGGGTATCCTAAGGTTGTTTTGCACTCCCTCATTCTCTCTTCTCTCCCTTCTAGCATGCACTTCATGCAGGTGGACTCAGTGCAGAGATGGATGGAAGAGCTGAAGCTGATGGCAGACTGTGAATGCATGTGCATCCTGCAGTCCAAGCCAATCAGCATGGAGAAGGAGGAAGAAAATGAACTTCTCCTTTCCTCCCAACACAGCACCTGTGATAACTTACAGCTGCTGTTAAAAAGAGCCTGGATCATAAGCACAGAGTTGAGCAGGATTGCTCAGAAGCTGGAGAAGAACAGATGGCAGAGAGTCCACAGCATGACAGTGAGGGTCAACTGCCACGTGAGGTCCATGATAAATGAGTACAACTCCTTCTGCAGGAATTCCTCACAAGAAATGCACCAGGTAGGCTGCCTGCTGATCCCAGCCTTGTCTTGGTTAAGCTTTTTATTGTTAGAATGAAAAAAATCTGTGAGAAATCCTTACCTCTCTGTACTGGTCCCTTTCAGACTTTCTAATTTTTCAGCAAAGAAAACATTAATGACTCATTTTGAATCCTGTTTTATCATAAGCCTGATTCTGAATGGTTTGATGTTGACAAATTAAGATGAAAAACTTGTTGGCCCTCATACCATAGAATCATAGGATAGAAATCATGGTTGTAAAGGACCTCCTGGATCACTGAGTCCAACCACCCCTGCTACTGGCCTTGGCCCATGGATCCAGCCTGGCCAGGTGCCTCTAGATCCTCCCTGCCCTCAAGAAGACCAATGCTCCTGCTCATTCCAAACTCCTGCTTTATCTCTACTTAATGGGAAAAATAGCAAAAGGCTGTCTGTGTAAAGTTTGTTTCTGGAACATTAAACCTAATTATTTTTTAAGTGTGTGTATATATATATATATATATATTTAAAAGCAATAGTCTGTATAGATATTGTTTCTATAGATATAGATATATAATCAGTAACAATTGATTGTATAGATATTGTTTGTGTAGATATTATTGTGAGATATATAAACAATAGCAATTGTTTGTATAGATATTGCTTTAAACCACTTTCTTTTTCTCTCTGCAGTTTGAAAAACTTTTACTAGACAAGTGTTCAGAATTTACAGCATTCACAGAAAGGTAACTTAAATTCTGTAGTGGAAATATGAGTTTTGCACTTTTATGATATGTTATAGAGTTTATAATGAGAAGTATAAACCCAGCAACACCTTCAGATGTTTTAATGAGGTCCCCACAGCTCTGAAAGGCTTTCTAAATATTAGGCTCTGGTGGATAAAGTGAGTGGCTTTTATCTCATCTGCATCCTAATGGAAGATGGAATCTGCTGTTGCACAGAGCCTGGCATAGACACAGAACTGCAAGTGGATTTCTGGGGGCTTTTAGACACCCAGGGAGAAAGCCTGGCTCTAAAAATACCAGTGACAAAGTTCCTTTAAAGCTCTGTGTAGCCAAGATTCCAGCTGGTGTGAAAACAGCCTGTGGGACTCTCATCCTCCAAGTTCCTGGGTGCACCCATCATTTTCAGCAAATCAAACTGAAATAAAGGTATTTTGCAGGCCTCTTTTACTCAGTTCAATCTACTCCAGAGTGCTGAGACTAGAAAATAAGAATCTTATTTAATTTTTAT
>JANHGL010003420.1:0-86078 GCA_024611195.1 Ceyx melanurus | reverse complement strand
CTAGATATATATATATATATATATACTCTCACTTGCTCTGTTGAAAACCTGACAGTTACCCAGCAAGTTAAAATTTGTCTGCCAATTTATCATGCAAAGAGAAAAGCAAGTGAGGTTTTTTGATGGATTTATTCAGGAGCCATGGAATTGAATAAAGATAGACACGTTAGTGCAAGATTATGGGACGTTGCCAGATCTCTGGAGGAGGAAAAAAAAAGTATACACAGAATGCTTTGGCTGAGGTCACTGCCATTATTCCAATTGTGTTAAAATGACTAATTAAATTACAGTGCTTGTGTTGTTGTGGCCCTGATGGTCTAAGGAGATATCTTTTATGAGAGCAATTGCTCCATATAACCTCTCTCTCCAAACCTTGCTTCACTTTAATAGTATTACAGATTTTAGAAGAGGGAGAAAGGAGCCAGCAAGTGTAGCACTACAGATAACATTTGGATGCTGCTGGTGAGGTGGGACAAGGTCTTTTCAGTAAGGCAGGCAGTGAATTGATGCCCCACTCCATCTCTAAATGGATCCCAAAACTATGAGCTGGCTTCTAACCCAACAATGAACACTTGAAGTCTTGTCTTTAGTAGGAGTCCTCTCATACCATTCACACACTTCCCTTGGGCCTGTGTTTATGTGGCACAGTGCTCCAGCATGGATCTGTGCAAAATTCTTGTGCAAAAATGTCCTTAACAGTCAAGCACCCCCTTTGTTGGGGGGTGGGTGTGTGTGTGATTCAGTAAGAATTATAGACACCTCTATTTTTTTTTAGCTGATGTGTATGACACACCTCAGATTTTTTTCTTCTTGCCTTTAAAAAAAAAGAGGTTTCATTGAAATATTTTTTGAAAGCTTAGAAGGAAAGACCTCAGACTCTGCCAGGTTACTGAGGTGTATGCTTCCATGTGCAAGACCAACTTGGAGCCCTGCCTGGAGATTGCCATTCCCTCCAAGTTCATTTTGAAAGCCTGAGCTGGTGCCAGGCTACCACTCTGCACTTGTTTGGCTCCCCTATAATTTACACATGGTTTCTGCAGTCAGTGATGTTGGTATTTTATGCTATCTATTGATTTTATATTTCACTAAGTATTTTATTTAAAGCTCTTCAAATAGCTCGAGATTTATGTTTCAAAAGTCAGGATGTTAAGAGAATTTTATAAATGAAAAATAATTTGGAAATCACCAGATGATGATTTTTCTGTGAGGATTTAAAACATTGCTGAAAGTGATGACAATGATCAGGGCAGCAAATGATCCCCCAATGACGTCTGAAGGGACAGGAGCCAACACAGCAAATGACAGGTGGGTTTTCCCTACCTAATAATAATAATAATCTATCAAGCATATTTAATTTTAAGATGAAAGAAGCAGCTTACTCAGCTCCTAAACTGAAGGCAGAGATTAATGAGAATCAATTGAGGCATTTAAAAAGAGTGCAGGGAGAGAGCTATTTTGGACCTCAAATATTCCTGTCCCTGATAGAAGCCAAAAAGAAACTGGAAAAACATGGCTTTATAGAAATGATGAGGAGCTTTCAAAATTCTTTTCTTATTCAGCAGGAAACTGTTATATTACTTATTTGCATCTATATTAATATGTAAACACACACACTGAACGTGCACAGTAACTATTGTTGCACACAATAAATAGCTGTAGCCATCTTAAGCACGTGGAGAGAGATGAGTGGAAATATTTCTTGACACAGACAGGAGGGAGCTGCCCCCTCACAGAGTCTCTGCTCAAATGAACTGCAGTCTGCACTCACTGCCCCATCCTGCTGCAGCCTCTGTGACTCAGTGGTGTTGAGGATTTTGGTGACTCATTAGAAAAGTCCAGAGTTTACTGCTCACAGCCTCCAGTTCTTGCTGGGCTTGTCACACCTCCTTGTGAAAAACAAGCATGCCTATGGGATTGTCACGCCCCAGGGATTGGAATTCCTATGGAATTCCTCACCATTCTTAAAATACACTTACAGAAGTACTGAATGACCAGACCCTCAAAAACAAAAACCTATTTCTTCTGGTGCTAGGTGATTTCTACTCTCTTCTTTAGGACATGGCAGTTGCAAACAGACAGCTCTCTGTGTTCCATCCACTGGAGTTTTTCACTCATCCATAAATGAGCTGATAAGTCATACTCTAGGATAACATGATGGTAGCAGCTAGGCTGGCTGGTTTATTTTCATCTTCTAGTGAATGCTGCTCATCTTTTGGGGTGAGAATCAGCACCTGAGAGTGATGCAGAAAGCTATTTTTTCTCCCAAGATCATCCATATTCAGTATGACTCTCAGCATGACACATTCCTTGGGCTTTTTTTTTTTTTTAGTAGTAGTAGTTCAGACTAGCAAAATACACAAACCTCAGCTGATGCTCAAGTTAGACCTTGGCTCTTTTCCAAAAGCACTTTTGCAATTCCTGTACTCCCGTGGGTGTGGCTGCCCTTCCTTGGGTTCAGCACGGGGTTAACAGCCTCTGGCATCACAGCCCTTGCAATGATCACACTAGCTCAGGCAGTGCTGCTGGAAGAGCCTCTGCTGCAGTATACCATCTCTGCCTGAGGTAGAATTCATTTGCTGCCCCTCATTAACTAAGGGTTATGAAATAAGGAAAAGAAATTACACAGGGGGGAAAAAGAAGCCAGTACAGCAATGCTGAGATTGAAATCTGCTAGCCTGACCATTGCTCAGAATTCTGATGGCAGAACAAGAGCCCTTGGGAGAGTATTTCCATTGGCTGGGAGCAGGCACCTCCCCTGAACAAACACACACCTTCTAGATTCCTGGAAGTAGGACTGAGACTTTCTCCCATTAGAAATTTTCTAGTTGTGTGACAGCACAAATTGATTTACAAACCTGCCCTTCCCATCTGTGACGTTTCCCTTACGTCCACACGTGTGGTAATGGCCACGGAGCCACTTAGGGAGGAGGCTGAGAGCTGATTGATATTGCTGCTGGTTTTAACATGATTCAATAAGTAGGTATAACAGGAGCAACTGTGTGGATGCTGCTGATCCCTGCAGAGTTTGCTGTGTCTGCTGAGCAGCCTGGCAGTGCTGATGTAGCAAAGGGAGAGTCTATTTCTGGCCAACCTCCTTTTGCAATACTTCTGTGTCCTGCCCTGGAGGAGATTCCTTAGCAGTTTACCCTGGCAGAAGAACTACTGTTTCTCCTTGGTCCCAAACAACCACTTCTGAGTCTCTCAGCAATGCAGGTGAGGTAGCTAGCAGATTGTGGATACCCACCAACCATCACATGGAAGTGACATCCATCCCATAAACCCAACACTTAATTGCCATTCTGTGAAGAGCTGGCTGGCAATGTGTTTCCAGCATTGCTGCCCTCCTGCTGCTGTGCACATGCTTTGAGAACACTCACCAAGTGCAGGTTGTTAAGGTGACCTCTGGGTTTGTGGGGAGGTTCTGTTCTTGCACTTACTCTGGCATCAGAGCACTTTAGGGCAAGACAGGGAATCAGGAATGGTTGGGGTTGGAAGGGACCTTTCAAGGTCATCTCATCCAACCCCCCTTCAGTGAGCATCACCTAGAGCAGGGTGTTCATAACCCTGGGACCCTTCAGAGGCTAAAAGCATAGGCAAAACAGGCTGCTGAGTTGATTTTCAGTCAGCACAGAGCCACAGATCCACTCAGAGGACTAAAAGGCTTCTTAAGTACAGAATCAGGCAGGAGTCTGAGCCTTTTGGCTGCAGTGATCTAGGAGGAATCAAATCCTAGCATTTCTGTCTCTCAGAGGATCAACATACTGCATTTTAAGGACATAAAAAAAAGCGGGGTAAGTGTGAATAGGGTTTGTCAAGTTCCCGGGGGGGGGGGGGAGTGCGAGTGTGCCAGGCTGAGCCCCCGTTCGTTATGCAATGCTGGCATCTAGTGGAGCCTGGGCACACAGCCGCTGGAAGTTTAGCTTCTCGGGTAATTCATTTCTCTGCAACAAACCCTGGAGAGTTTGAGGGTATTTTTTTCCTACAGGATGCTCTCTCAGCTTCAGCTGCCTGTTCAAAAACCTTAAACGCCATCTACAGCAAGAACACCCCGGGGAGTGCAAGAAAAATGCCCTGCAAGTCCTGCCTGTCCAGGGGCAGCGTCACCCTCCAAAGCATGGCAAGGGGGACATGGGTGTCACAGGCACCATCTGGCCTCAGAGGTACCAGTCTGAACAGGCTGTGAGGGGAGTGAGAACAGTAGGAATGCCAGATGTTCATCTCTAGGATGCATATTTCAATGTTTAAATGCAGGCAGTGCTAACCACTGAAAAGAAATGGGCATTATTAATAAGCTGCAAGGAGATCAAACTCCTCAGAAGGTGGAGTCCTCAGTATGTCAGAGTGTGCATGGAGTGGCAGGTCACTCTGTGGATTATACTATGTGTTGTGGGGCTGGACAATATGCTGCTGCATGGGGAAGGGTCTGTATGTGTCATCTTCTGGCCATTGTGCATTGCAAGTAGCTGCAATGAACAGGGATTTGGGAATAACTGACTTGTGGTGCCAAAGAGAACTGAAAGAGAATAATATTCCTCTGCACTGAGTGCTATAGAGCTCAGATTTCAGTTCTCTATGGCTGATATTAGCAGAAAAAATAGAATTCCTGAGGATGATCATCTAGAAAATGTTAATTTTTAGTGCCCTCTGCCTTTTTCTTTTCTTTTCTTTTTTTTTTTTTTTTTTTTTTTTTTTTTACACAGTTCATTGTGAGCACTGGAAACTGCCATTTGGCCATGCAGGAATTCTTTTAGTTCAGCAATGAGAGGCTGGATGCTGTAAGTACTCTCAAATAACTTGTCTTGCAGTCAAGAAGGAGTTTAAGAAAGGGAGTTTGACAAGTTGTACCAGGCTTTTTCTGACAGACTTTGGAATTGTTTTCATAGGTGCAAAAGTCATGAGGCTGCTGCTGAGGTGCATGCTCTGCCACTGGTGTAGGATTCTATTTTGCAGATCATCCCATTAAATCATCAGGGCTCTCTGTTGATTCAGTTACTATTCAGTGTAAGTTTTACTCTCATCATTTCTGGAGAAATGACTGCTTAATTGAATGGTAACAGGCAGCATTTTTACCCTGGCATTTATCCAAGCATTATGTGGTGGTAGATAAGTACATTTTTATCTTTCTTTTATAACACAGGGTGCAAGAGCAAAATTCAATCACTCAGGAGTACAAAGCTGCCTCAAATGTGTGACATGAACTTTGTGGGTGATCCAAAGATGATGTTGAAGCACTGTCTGGGGACAGAAAAGGGTTCTAATGAAAGAGAAGGCAAATTAGAGCTGCTAGAATGGTTTGGCAATTTAGTTTTGAGCTGGCTACTTGATTTGTTCTGAGGGAAGTTACTGAAAGGCATGACACCTTTTGCTGTTACTGAAGATTGCTCCCATCTCTGTTACCCTGAGTTCTGTCTCTTCAGTTCATCTTCCCTTCAAGCTCCTTTACACATGATATAACACACTTGCAGCTGATTTTTGGCACAATTTTACCCATTCTCTGCCACAAGGATTGCTGTTTTGTATGAACTCATCCAAATGAAGGACTTGCCACAGAATATATGAGGAAGGTGAGGCACCAAGGACCTAGGGCATTGCAGGAGGCATTAGGACAGGGAAGTCCAATTAATCAGATGAAGATTTTCATCCCCTCAAAACGACAGGTAATTGAGATATACTCATGTAATTGCAATTGATTTTTCTCACAGGAAAAAAAAAAGACACTAAGCATGGCAATTGCTGGAAGTGGTAATGGAAAAGGAAGTAATTCTGAGTAGAGATGACACTGGGTTTTTTCTTTCCTTTTCCCTCTTAGTTTTTAAAGAAGGCTGTGAAGCTGACTTATGATCCTAAACAAAAACCAGTCAGTGTTACTACCAGTAAATGGTAGTTCAGAGTCACAGGAAAGAGAGGTAGGAATGGATATAACAATCAAAGACTTTTTCACTAACATGGCTTAAGATTTACAATTGAATTAAGAAAGATCAGTTTTCCAAGCTCATAAAATGATGATTACACTTCTTCTTTTGTGGTCAGCTGTTTTGAACAGAAACACAATTGCACTTTCCTTTAAAATCTTTCAGGCTGAATTTGCATTTAGCTTGGACACTCATTTTGGTTTGTACTGACTTTTGTATTTTGCCTTTGGTTAATGAAACTCTTCAGTTTGGATCTACTTAGCTCAGTGATGTGATTAATGACCTGCAGGGTTCACAGTGAATGTACTTTTGGACCTGAGAAGATCTGAGTGGAAATCAACAGCTTAGAAACAACATATTTGTTCTTAATTAAATTCTCTGAATGCATAATGAATTGCTATTGGTATTTATTTAGGTATTGGGAAAAAGCAGAGCCCCAGAATAAAGCTCTGTGATGCCAACACACCCTCTTCAGGAACTGACAGTGATGGAAATATTTTGAAAACAAAAGCCCACTTGTTCTAGGTGACAACTGCTGTTTTGGTTATTAAGCAGAACTTTGTGACAGACACTAAAAGTATGAAAAAGTGTAAGACTTATATTGAAATATGGGTCAGTATGGGATGTGGAACTGTTCTCAGCTCAGCTAGGTCTGGATTCTGGGGACGTTTATTGGTGGCTCTTCACCAGGGAACAGTAAGAATTTTGGTTTTCATATGATTAATGTGCCTTAATTGCAAGGCACATTTCACAGGTTCTGTGTGGAACTAAGCCTGCAGCAGGCTCTTTGCTCAGGGAAGGTGAGAGGTTTTTAGCACACCAGAGACTCCCAGAATCATTGTGGTTGGAAAGGACCTCTAGGATCATCAGTGACTCAAAGTCCTGAATGATCTTTACTAGAACATCTCTTGTTTTAAGTGATATGTAAAGAGCAAAAGAAACCTTTTGTTTGCAGGCTACTAATTTTAATAAGCAAAAATAAAATATGTGGGTCATTTAGAAAAATGACTTGCACTGACTATTCTTTTTTCCCCAGGCTCCTTGTAAACTTGGCATAGTGTATTTATGTCCAGCCCTGGTTTGTGGACCTGACCTTCCTCACCAACATCAGCCAAACTCCATGTCCAAACCACACTGACCACCTGTGGTAAAAGATGGGGGCAGTGATGAAGCCCTGGCTTTGCTCTGGCTGCTCCTCAGCAGTCACTGTCCCTGCCTGCAGTGGCTCTGTCTTCTCACAGCACTGATGTACTAGAGAGCAGCTCTGTCTTCTCACAGCACTGTAAAGGGTGAGAAGAACAGGACTGGGGCTCTCTCTGCTGCCCAGTGCAGCTGGACACAGCAACTCAGAGGTGGCTCAGAGCTCCCAATCCTGGTAGAGACAAATTCACTTATTTTTTTCTTTTGTTCTGTCAGCTGCAGAGCTGAAATATTGTAAAAATCGTTTTGTTTCCATATTTTATTTCCACTCTGAGACAGATTCTGAAGGAAATGGCATCAATTGTGTTTGTTAGTGTTGCTGCAAAGGGAGAGGGCACTGCAAGCAAGTCTCAGAAGAGAATCCAGTAAGCTGACCTCTCATTCCAGTATCTAGAAAGACACTGTCCTTCAAAATAGCATTTTCTCCCTCAGTCTCTATGATCTTTACCAGAACTTGAACTCCTTCTGTCAGTTGGGTATGCTTTTGTCTGAAGTTCTTTGGCCACAAGGGCTAGCTCTGCTTTCAGTGACCTGTTTATACCCCTGTTTTCTAGTTGCACACTCTTTCAGGTGTTCCATGGTGTTACTTTTCCTTCTGAAATCAAAAAAGAATAGGTTCTAATCCTTGTGGCCTCTCCTGGAGCCCTGCACCATTCTGTGGAGAGCTGCAGTGGCTCTCCTGTTTATGGATGGGCAGGTGGCAGAATGAAGCCCAGTCTTGTGAAATTTCTCTACCAGACTTGGGCTGTACAGAGCTGGAGCTGTAGTTTGGTTTGAAATATGGAATGAGAGTGTTTTACTGCTTATGTCAAGTGAACCCTGACTGCAATTCGGGCTGCTAGTAATTAATACTTGCTAGATTCCTCCTGTCAAGTATCTCCTATGAGTATTATTCTAAGAGTGAAAAATGAGGGGCACTATTAATAAAAACAGGCAGTGACTGGATGACAGAGGCAGAACAGCATTTGGGATTTTCCTCAACAATGTTCTTCTTTTCCCAGATCTGTGCAAAAAAATTAGCAAGCTGAGGCTTTACCTTTGCCATAACATAATGCTTACATGTTTTATTTAATCTAAAATAAGCAGAGAATATCCTGAAGCTTTGAAGCTGGAATCTGCTCATTAGGTAAATTCTATCTCAGTGAGTTCTGACATGATTTTCTGATCTGAGATCAGTTTATAAAAATATGCCTGACTTGGAAATGTGATTCTGAATGTACATTGGAACTGCCTCTGTGTTTAAGTGCTTGCTGCAAAAATAATATCTGCTGCAAGTATAAACAAATTTGTGGCTTTGTTCCCTCTTCAATGCAGCATTAAACACTAGCTTAACTTTAAATACATGTTTTCTACCCTCAATAAGGATGTTTGTTTATGCTGAGACCTGGTAAGGCAGCAAACAATATAGAGTAAAATTCAGCTTGTAAACTATTCTGTTTTCTCAGGCTTGTTTCTTGTAATACGGAACATATATAGCACCAATATTTGATCAAAAAGCAATGCTGGAAGGTGTTAATGGAGAAAAAAAACCTCTGAGGTCATTTTACCTGATGGCTTATTGTAGATCTCTGACTGCTCATAAAGATTCCATGCAAGCAGCTGATCTTAAACTCAAACTTCTTCTGCTTAAAGCAATTCTGAAATTATTTTCTTGCTGTTGCAATCATAGAAATAAATCAGTGTTTGTAGGAGACCCAAAGAGATTTTCCTAACTGTCTGTCAGGAGAGGACTCTTAGGACCCAATATCTTGAGTCTGCTGCAGCCAGTAAAGTTCCATCCATTTTTACCAGCTACTTTTTCACTTTTCTAAACGTTTTGTTTGAATAAGGGCAGCAATTTCCTCTGTTGTTATTACAACAAAAATGGACTCTTATTGAGTTGCTCACTAAAAGTTTTACAGCTCAAGTGCTGTGACTGTTTTCATTACAAATGCCCAGCATAAAGCTCTATAACTTGCTTGTAAAAATTCTCTGCCAGTAAACATCTGGACAGTTCTGGAGCTAATTTATTGAAATTAATTTATTAAAATAATTCACCAGGCATTGCAAAGCAGTGAATGCAGCAAACAATTACATAAACACTTGGTGCCTCAGGGCTGTGCTTAAGAGCAACAAGTTTTAGAAAGAACAACATGGGTGAAGCACTGAATTAGTTCTGGCAATGTTTAGACATAAAAACATTTTTTTTCTGAACAAGTTGCTGCATCCATTTGATAAATGTTGTTAGATCAATGTCCTACTGATGTGATGTGTTCAGTGTACTCAGATACTCAGAGAGGCCTTACATGTCAGAAACTCTGCACACCTTTTAGGCCAAAACAAGTTCTTATTTCTCTTGAAATGAGAACTATTTTCAGGGTGAGAATCAGTTTCTGAATGCTCCTGCAGAATCTCATTTGTTTTAAAGCAAAGCAGTGACATCTGTGCTCTCTGCACTGCCACAGGGGAAGGCTGTGGTTGTTTCTAACCTCCTGCTAGAATGATGTCCAATGGCCCTTCAATCTGAGGAAAAACTTTTCCTTGAGGGTGGCAGAGCCTGGCAGGGGCTGCCCAGGGAGGCTGTGGAGTCTCCTGCTCTGGAGACATTCCAGCCCCCCTGGATCTGTTCCTGGGTGACTTGGTCTGGGTGCCCCTGCTCTGCCAGGGTGGATGGACTCCAGCATCTCCAGAGCTCCCTCCAGCCCCCACCATCCTCTGCTTCTATGACCTGTGTTAAGAATTTTCATGTGATGACACAAGCTGTATGTGAAATTACAGTAATAAGTTGCTTTATTAACTCTTTAGCATATTCATGTTAAGGTTTGAAGTTCTCCTTGGGCACATCCCAGATTCTAGCAGGAAGTTTACCAGATGCTTATTCTGAGGGAAGAATGACACTGTGAGGAGTTAGATGAGCTGGTAATCACTGATTGCCCAACTCTGAGCTCCATGCTGCTCCTCTTGGATAGAGGCACTCTCTCATCATTGTAATAGATGAAGAGGGTCCTCTAAAAATATGGTTTGGGGTGGTTTTTTGCTCATGGAGAGGTACACTAACAGCCGCTTGAAAATAAAACCCATGGTGTCACACCAAAAACTAAATAATACAAAGTAATCAAACATGTTGAAAGAGTGTTCTTGTTTTTCAGTGGCAGGCACCAGGTGTGAGAATGTGTCCTCATGCCATGAAGTGGCTGTGACATTATTTATTTAAAACTAGATGATCACAGCATGGGGGTTTTTTTCAGTGATCACATCTCATTTTCTGGAGTGCCCTGCTATGCATAACCCTGGAGCCCCTGTTTGTTTATAGGAATAGTTGAGGTGTTTGGTTTGGTTTTTTTCTTTTCCTCAGACTATGATCCCCCAGGGTAAATAAAAATAAGGGCTATGTGAAAAATACTAATATATGGTCTTTCCCTAATTATGACTTCAGGTCCCAGTATCTTGTTCAGCATTCTTATATAACCCCTGACAGTTCCTCTCATCTTGTTGTTGAGCCCTTTTTGTCTGTATGGCTTCATTTTAATGAAATTCAGACCCCAAAGTATAATATATAAAGCCTTATCCATTATTTAAAAGAAACAAACCTATGCTTTCTGGAATTTGTAATGCAGGTATCAAGAACATCCTACAAATAGGAATTGATTCCTGCAATTTAAAAACAAGTCAGTATAGCCAGCCTTCCAAAATGTAGGGCAAGAGTATCTGAGAAAACTTTATTTCTGTTAAGTGTTGCATATCTTGAAGAACTTCATCTCTAACTTTCTCCTATGTGAACACAGAGAGTTGTTCCCTGTTCTGAGATGCTCCTGAGACTGCAGGTAACACAGTCATCACAGTGATTGACTTTTAGCTGTGCCAGAATGGGACAATCTAACATCTTCACCATGCCCCCTGATGGCTAAATACAAGAGCAAATTCCTCTTTATTAGCTTGACCATGTTCTGAAGGAAGGAAGTTCAAAAGGGAAGCTTTAGTTGAAGTTGCCATGAACCCAAACACCCACTCCCAGCCAGTTAGATCTACCAGCAGTATGACAGCTACAGAATTAGGAACCACTCAACTTCTATTCAGCCCCACACTATTCTGTAGAGCATACCACATGGTTTATAAACAAGGTCCCATGGCCACTGTTGTACTGCAGTAGTTACAAAAATCATTGCCATTTTAGTCACTGGTCACTGCTCTGGTAGCTTTGATTACTTGGAATTGTTGTTGTGGGCATTTTCACGGTATTAATCTATTAAAATATCATCTCTCTTGAAAAAGAGCTGACCAAATGTTCATCTGGTAGAAATCAGCACAGTTGTCAGTGAAGCTAAGGTAGTTTACATCTGCAGGGCAGCTATTCATTGTGTGCAAGGTAGAATATCTTTTCCCCTTCTTGCAACACAGAAATTAAACAACACTTGTAGGCCTTCTACAGGTTCAGAAGAAGAGAGAAGTTGACACAGCCTTCATTTTCAGTTATCCATTTCATGAGTAGCAAGTCATCAAATAACTACAATAATATATTCTAATAGATTCTGCTGGATGATAGTTTCAATGGAGTTGCAGGATAGTGAAGTGACTTAATGGTTCATGATGGTCTGGGGAGGGAAGTAGACTTTCTGAATATGATCATTCCTTCCTCCTCTCCCTCCACCTCATCCCATGTTTTTTGATGTGTTTGAGGTTTTATTCAGCTGTGCGTTTTCTGTTCAGTCTGCTAATGCTCATGTCTTCACCTCCAGAGTTCACTTGCCCTGGCTGAAGTTGGAGGTGCTAATACACAGCATGTGTGAAAGGATGCAGCAAACAATGACCCAGGGCATTCTGAGATCTGTCAGCTCTTCACTGGGGCAGCCTCTGCCTTTGAAATTCTCCTCTACCATGCTGGGAAGGTTGATCCCCTGCATGCTTTTCTTCCCACATTTGCTGTCTTCTTTCTGGATCTCAACATCTCCCATTCTTACTTTAAAGCTGCTTTGGAGCCAGCTTGTAGGCTGCTGAAATGATGCATGGATTTGGCAGGGGAGAGCAGCCAGGAGCCTCCAAGGCTTTCCAGACTCTGCAAGATGATTTGGGAGATCAGTTTAAAGAACATGTCAAAACCCTTTGAGAAAGTTTCTCAGTAGAGATTACCTGAGTGTTGAGAGTGGACAAAGGGGAAGGTCATAGTATGAGAAAAGGCTTCATGCATTTGGTGCAGATGAAGACTTGAATCATTAGAGGAAGGCAATGGGTCTTTGTTCCCAGAGGGGCATGGGAATCCTGCCTTGAGCTGCTGTGGAAAGCAGAGTTGGGACCACTGTGTGCAACACTCCACATCACGAGGTCGTTGGTGCAATTCCTCCAACATCTGTCTGGCTATCTTTAAAGATGCCTGTATTTATTTCAGAGTTTTAGGAGAATGAACAGGTATACTGAAGAAAAAAAAGAGAGCTGCCCCAGAAATCCTCCATTCATGTTGCAGAGAAAAGAAATTCTTTCCCTTTGAGAAGACTTGGCCTATGCAGCAAAGTGGTCACACATTTATTTTGTCACTTGGATCAAGTTTCTGTAACAGGGCTGTGCTCCTGAGGCTGTAAGTTCCTGGCTTTATTCCAGTTATCAATACTGAAATATGAGTGATCAAGCATTTACTGAACACCATTCCTCAAATGCAGGGGCTCCTCAGCATCTTGTTGCATTCATGGAATTCATTTGTTTGCATTATCTGGCTAACTGCTGCTTTTGTATTGCCAAGGTGATGAACAGATTTGACATTTAGCTGATTACTTCACCAAAATTAAACAGAAAACAGGGCAGCCATCCAAAGTTCCTTTCAGTGTGAAAGCTAATTATAAAAATGCTTTGAGCAGCAATTTCTTTTGGGATGTTAAAGTGCTTTTATTAGATTGTTCCCCTGTCATTTGAAAATTTATTGCTAGACACTTATAAATGGGGTTGCCTGCTAAAGTAGAATTATTTAATTTTCTTTTCTATATTTAAGATGGGAGAGAGAAGTGTACAAGGCAAATTTTAGCCTGAATTTGGTGGGATTTTACACGATTCTGAATAGGAGAAAACCACTTTACACTCATTTTTGTCATTGAACAAGAGCTGGCCAAGGGGATTTCAGTCAGCAAACGTGGAGCTGGAGGGTGCTGTTCCCTGCTACCAGAGCTTAGAAGAACTTTCCTGTTGGGCTGTGCTGAAGTGGTGTGGCTGCCTCTTGTTATTAACACCCCCTGGACCTGACAAGGTGTGATCTGGGGAGGTTTCAAGGTGCCAAAGCTGAGGGCTTTTGCATATGATATTGTCTAGCACACTTTGGCCACTAAATCATCTTGTGGGGACGTAGATTAATTCTTGACACTGAGATCTATTAATATACCTTGAAGCCAAGTGAATTATGTGTATCTGCTGTTTCAAGCTGTAGAATTCTGCCATAACTAGGAGGAAATATTTTGCTCTAGGTAGATTAATGTTGAAAGCTTGTCAAGGAAAAGTTTAATGTTGAAAATTTATTCTCCCTCTTCTTGCCAGTGCTTGAGCTTCTATACCAAATCCCATTTGTAATCTGGGGGAAAATATAGATATAATTTCTTTTGTATTTATCTATGTTATTAGAGTTCCAATGATACAGTCTTATTGCCTATTAAAAAGTGCATCCCAATGAATGATCTTCCAGAGGGTAATTTTTAGTCCCATCAATCTGAGAGCTTTTCTTGTAAAATACAGAAACTGTCAGTGCTTATCAAAGAATGTAATTCATGGCCATGGCAGGGGAAGTGATTAAGAGAACTCAACATTCTGTATTAATAAATAACAAAACTGTGAATAAAAGGTTTGCTAAATACCCTTTGTGGGTAGGACTTAATGTTTGTGTTCTGAGGAGAGTTTGAATAGACAGAGGCTGCTCTTTGAACAACGGAGCTGAGTCTCTGAGTGTGCAACACAAGTTTTGGGCTGTTTAACAAAGTGCATTTCAGTGCTAAGCTTTTACAGCTCTTCTTTGGGGCTAAGTATCCAAGTAACAGAGAAGACAACTGAGCCCACACTTTCAGAACTTAAAAAAAAAACCAACAAAAAAACAGATTTTAAGTTACTTGGTGATGTTTTGAAAAGCTCTGATCATTTATAAACTGTCAGTTACACTACTATTTATATCAAGATTTTAATTAGTGAATTAAATTATGTGGGTCTCCCTTAACCCACAGCAAGGTGTGCAGAGGTGATGGATCCACCTCAGCCACTCTAAAACCTGTCTACATTAACCTCATTTTTCTTGCTTGTCACAGTGAGAGACACTCAGAGGAGTTTAACTGAGGCTGTGGCACAGCAGCAGTTAACATTTGCTAATCAGAGCTTATTTTTGGATTAATATTTAGCTGGAGTCATCTGGCAGAAAAGACTTGTTTGATCAAAATCAACTCAGCAGAAATATTAAGGGAGAAGGAAACACGAGATGTTTTTCTGGTCATTTATGGTGAATTCATTTGGATTTGCTAAATTGAAACTTCTTGTCATAAATGCCACCAAGGTCAGTCACTTCGGAAAATAAGCAGAGTATATTTAAATAAATAAAAATAAAAAAGAAAATAAGCAGAGTATATATAAATCTCATTTTTAGCCACAGCCAAAATGAGATTTTATTTGGTTGCAATAGGGTTTCATGGAGTATTTCCAAGCTACACCCATTGTTTTTCCATAGGCTGGTGGGATACTGTGCCTGGCTGACATCCTGACTGACACCAGCCATTCTGAAGCTACTCATGCAGAAGCAGCAGCTGTAATTGCCCAGATCACATCTCCACAGCTCACCTTCACCCAGCACCTCAGCAGCTTCCTGGAAAACATGGAAGAAATTGTAACAGCTCTTGTCAGTAAGTTCTTCATGGGACCTCTGCATCCTCCCAGTCCAAACAGGCTGGGGTAGGACTTTCAAGAAAAAAAAGCTCAAGCTCATCACTGCATCTACATTTGTGTAGCACTTCAGAGGAGAAAGGTAGTGTAGTATCATCTCTGGGCACTGTCACAAGAAAATGGGACTGTCTGTCTTGTCCAGGCCTCTGGTCCATGAGGCAATGTTATCAACAAGTTTTTCCTTAACCTGGGTCAGCAAGGACACTTCAGAAAAAATAAGATTATATTTCTCATTACTTTATAAAGAGAGAAATCTCTTATTTCTGGCACTGTGCTCCATGCCTCTCAAATACCAGAAGCTTTCAGCCAAGAGTTTTCTTCCTCCCTCTGATCTGGAAATTCAATTTCCCAGAGCTTCATGTCAGAAAGTACAGTTTGGGTCATTGAGTTTGATTCCTCATGTATAATAGATCAATACATCTGGCTATTTCTCTGCTGAGCCAAATAGTTACAATCAAGCTAACAGGCAAACTACAGCTTGTTGGTTGATTTTGTGGTCTGTTGTTTGATGGGGTTTTTTGTTTGGTTGTTTTCTGTTGGTTGGTTGGGGGTCTTGGGGTTGTTTTGTTTGAAGTAGAACAAGAAAAGTAAACCTCTTGTTCTTTCCCTTGGTACCTGGGAGAAGAGAAAATGGTCTCAAGTTGTGCCAGGGGGTTAAGGTTGGATGTTAGGGAAAAGTTTCTTCCCTGCAGGGGTTGTGAAGCCCTGGAACAGGCTGCCCAGGGTGGTGGAGGAGCCCCTGTGACTGGAAGGGTTTAAAAGCCATGAGATGTGGTGCTTAGGGACATTGTTTAGTTGTGGATTTAGCAGTGATGGATTAACAGCTGGACTGGATGATAAAGATCTTTCTTAGCCTAAACAATTCTATGATATTACATGATTATCAAAATTAAGATGATTTTCTTAGTTTTTTTATCTTAGTGACTATGAACTTGTTCTCAGATACTAAGACTATTCATACAAGTTTCAGATGCTTAAATATCTCTTTGAAACACCCAAACATGGTGGGGTTTTTTTCAATGAAGGGATGATTTTTATTCAACTTCTTCTCTGCATTCCTAGAACTGTGCCAAGAAGCCTCATGTGGAGAAGTTTTTCTGCTGGCTTCAGCAGCTCTTGCGAATATTACTTTCTTTGATACCATGGCTTGTGAAATACTGCTCCAGTTAAATGCAATGCAGATTCTCCTGGCAGCCTGTTCAGACAGACACAAAGTGGACACCCCATATTCAAGAGATCAGGTGAGTGGCTCCTCAGCAGGATGCTGAGAACATCTGTGTAACAGTCAAATTTCAGCTCTGCCTGGTTTGACACAGGCAAACCCAAGTTGCTTTTGTGTCTTCCATTCTTGTTCCCTTTCAGTGTCTGTCTTTAGCTCCTTTTTATTATGAGCATTATGAAATATGACAGTTTAAAATGTAATTTTGGAGGGGGAAACAAAAAGTGAAGTCCCGTATTTCTAAGATATTACAGATTTTTTTATCATGAAGATGGGCAAATGGTTCTTCATCTTTGGAGGTATTCAAAACTTGACTGGCAAGTGAAATCCATGTGGCTACTGCAGTCTAAATACACAACTGTCAGTTCAAAGCTGAATTAGCACCAGAGCTGAACAAGGTTCTGATCCTCAGCCCGTTGATGCTGTGGGCTTTGGATCAAGTCCTCACTGCATGGGAGGTGGTTTGCAAATTTACTGCCAAACTGCTGATGTACTTGTGCATTTCCCTTTTAATTTTTAATTTTTTTTTTTTAGTTAAGAGACAGAAAAATAAAGATCTGTGCTAATGTAGGGATGAAATCAGAGGGAATTTTGTTCCTTTCCAGGTACTGCCATGCAATGGCATGCTTTTTTAATTCCTCCTGTACACTTTTGTAGCTTTATTTCCTTATTTATCTATGCCCTCACCTGAATTCTGCTGTCAGCTGGGAGTTTTGGGTTTTCTCAGTGGGTAGCAGAGCAAGCCCCTTCTGCTCTGAGGCAGGCAGATACTCAAAGCAGCCTGTGTGACTATTGGGTAACACACCAGTTCCAGGCCTTTTGCAGCTTGCAAGACATCCCATTAGCTACAGGAGCAGAGAACTGAGTGGCTTCCTTCCAAGAAAGGAGATTACATCCCTGATAACTCCTGACATTCCTTCTTGGAATGAAAAACAACATCAGAAAGGTGGGATTTTTTAATTTTTTTTTTTTCTGTGGTGTGCTGCAGTGGCTTTTTTTGAGCTGCCTCCTTATTTCTGCAGGAATGGGGACTAAAAATCCTACCTTGTCTTCTGTCACCCATCTGATCTTCAGGAGCTGGCAGGGTTGCTCCTCAAGCAGCTCCACTCATGTAGCAGCCTGCACAGGAGCCTCCCTTGGGCTTCCTCAGCAAGTCTGAGGGTGTCTGCCAATTACAACACCTTTATGGAATATTCTGCTTTTTAATTTCCTCTTTGCTTGGTTGTTGCAATGAAGAAGACACTCAGACAAGCAAAGCTACAATACTATTAGAAGGGCATTCTAAATTACTATTAGAAGGGCATTCTAAATTGCCATTTTGCCTTTTCATATATGTATGTATCATTTAAATCCTTTTAGGTGCATAATATAGTTTAGTAATTTCCCATTATATATATATATATATATATATATATATATAAAGATGTCCTAGCCAGCAGACATTTGCCTAGGGACATTTATATTTGAAGTTGAGGAGGTTTGGAAATTTTTTTATTCTAGGTTGTTGGGTTTTTCTGAAATATGCAGCCACTGGGCTGAAACATGCTCACTCCAAGTCAAAAATAAAAGAAAGCTAAAATGCAAGAAAAGAACAGATAAATGTTTTGGGTTTTTTTGTCTCACCTGTGCCATTTGATTTTTCATCATCATTCAGGGCCTTCTTGGCTTTAACCACCATCCCAGACTCTACAAAGAGTCCAATATTTATTTGAATGTTTATTTATAATATTTTTTTCTCTCTCTCAGCATTCCCACTTGTCTCTTCAGTGTTGCCAGTATTCTCACCTTACCTGTGAAGCTGTGGAGGTTCAGCCTAACAGACTGATGTTCAGGCAGAGGAAGAATTAATGTGCAGTGAACACATCCATTTTAGAATGATTTTAGACCTAGAAATAACCAGTGAGTAATGTTTCATAAAAAGTTTGAGGTGGAGAAAGGTTTTTCAGTTGGAAGGAGAAAATGGAAAGGTGTTGCTGCAGTTTTAAGCAGTATGTCCAGAGAAAACTCCTAGAGATTCCTTAGCAAAGTTTGGTTTGTTTGGTTTTTCTCCTTTTCTTGCCATGTTCTTGCTGTCCTTGACCCCTGCTGCCTGTCCTCTGGCTGTCTCCTTTGGGGTTGATCTTGAATTATTAAGTTTAAATATTTTTAATGTACATTTAGAACCAAAGACTCCATCTTGCTTCTGATTAGTTGTGGAATGTCCCTTTGTTTCTGAAGATGGGTGTCTGGAACTCTGAGACATGCCCCAATTTATCCTTATTTATTTGAATGAACAACAAATCTCCTGCTAAGGGAAAATTAACAAAGAATCTTCCTGTTTTTATTTTTATTAGTAAAAGGATTACCAAGGTGAGTGTTGTCCTGCAAGAGATTTTGAACCAAACTGTATTCAAGGTTCTTAATTACCCATCTTTTCTCAAATTTAAATCACTGACACCTGAAATCCCTGTGGCTCAGTGCAAAGCAGGCTACGGGACTGAAAAGGAATGTGCACCATTCATTCAGGATTTGTGAAAGGAAACTATGTGGAATTAAAACCAATTTTTTGAATTCTAGCAAAAAATTTTGTTTGCCAGAGCAATCAAGATCAACACTGCCAAATTTATTTTAATGGATGATATTGTCACTACAGAGAGGTTTGTAATTTCTTATTTTGCCTATAGAAATAGAGATTTTTAGGTTTTAGATCCATTTCCAGTGCAACTGCAAGACTAGCAACACGATGCTCTACTGACATTTGAAAAGGATTCAATATCTCCTTTTTTAAGCTTATTTCTTAAGTAGGAAATTTTACCATGGAGCTAAAGATGACCCCCCCCTCCCCACAAATATTCCTGCATATTTAGTTCACCAACAAATCATGGCAAGGTGAACTTCCAGAGCTCCTTGGTTGGGGGTATGATTTTTTAAGCTCTGAATGTTAACTTAGTCTTGTGAAAAATCTGACTGTACCCACTGGAACTAGCTGTGTGTTCAGATTTTCATAAGTTAGTGTCTCTTCAAGAGGTGTTAAAACATGAACTGGGCTGAGACCTCTTTTCCTGGCATTTTGTGCTGTGCTGTCTCAGCCCTACAATGTTCAGGTGTGTGGTGCAGAGCACTGATTCTCAGGTAGGTGGTGATCAGGGGACAAACCCCAGGGCCTGTTCCTCTGATTATTTCTTGGAGTGTCATCTTCCACAAAATAACTGTCCTGAACAATTAATGACATTATTGCAGGTGAACAGTAGAGTTTCAATGTTAAATATTTTCATGTTAAATATTTTCATATTTCCAACACTAAATCCAAAAGAAATGAGACTTCATTAATAGCAGTGCTCATGAAGTGTTGCTTTTCAAAGTAAATTGAGACTACATTTTAAGTTTGTGTTGTCCTCTGGAGAGTTTTAGTATTAAACTCCAATGAACTTTGGTGTAGACAACAGAGGAAATGTTCATGTTAGTTGTATATTGTATTTTCTATACAATATACAATAATGTATATTGAATTTTCAAATAGGCAAGTATAGGGGAAATGTAGCATTTGAAGTCCACTCTTGATATTCAGCTTGCCCATTATGTGTTTGTTATTTCATGGTACATTGCTTACATAAGAGAAAAATGTGACTTTGGGGGAAAGAAAAATTTCCCCATATGGAGTGATCTAATCTGTAGTTTAACTGCCTAAAATTTCTAATTTATACTAAGATTTTAAAAGCTAATATAGGTAGAACTTCACTGTTCTTGATGATGTGTCTTCCATAAACCCCTCTGAAGAAGGATGCACAGAAACCCGTTAGTACATAAATACCTGGAAAATATAGGGGCACATAATCAACACAAGGGAAGTTTAGATATCACCTCAATTTTTGGTGTCAAAAGATGCACACAAAATATTTTTATGTATGAAAATACTTATTAGACAAAATAACTTGAAGCAGTGGAATAATTGGCATGTATTCAAATTGTGGTTAATTGAATTCTTCATCTGTAGCTTAGAGAGCCACATGGGGTAGAGATTCTGCACAGAGGAAGCAATTTTCATTAACAGGATATAATTTAGAATGAGAAAACATATACACTGTGCCTGAAACACAGTTAATAATTAATATGGAATAAATACATAGTCATCTACTGAGTTACCATCTTTCTACCTGTCACTCTGTAGAGTTTCAGCAACTCATTTGCATCCTAAGTAAGTCTATTTATTCAGAGAGATGACACTGTTAACACTACCTTCCAAAGTGGAGGACCTTCATGTCACAGCACCAAAAATGACTCATCCTTGTTATTAAAATGGCAAAGTGAGACCAGAATGGTGATTTGATCTCATGCCTACTTCCATTGCAGAGGTTTGCTTGGTTGTGATCTGACACTGCACCATGAAAAAGCTGGTAACCAGCTCTCAAACTGATTGCTGTTTTTGAGGCTGATCTGTTTTCAACCAGCAAATGAAAACCTTTTCAGAAATATTACTATTTCTATCTTGTATTCTAATAATCTGTAACATTTATTATTTGGTCTCTCATGTTGTTCATATGGAGATATGTTTGCATGCAGCCAGCAGGTTATTTGGATGGGAAAGTAAAACCTCATCTCTTGGAGGATGTAGCGGGTATGATCCCACTGAGAGGGACTGGGTGCCTGAAAGCCTCCAGCTCCAGGCAGGGATTTGCTTTCTCACTTCAAGCAAGATGAGTTGTGCCCAGTCTTGAAAACCATCAGTGCTATTCTGAATAAGAAATTCTGCAAATCAGGGTCTGAAAACAGGCTTCTGTTTTCAATCAGGTCTCAGTCTGAGAAAGGTATAAACCAGGAGAGCAGCTGATGTTGGGACAGTGCTTTGAAATGCACACAACTGGTGGCTTCAACTGAAAAGTGCTCCCTAAATACTCCCTGGAATGGAGACTCAGAACTCCAGATCAGATGTGAGGATCCCTCAGCATTTTGCCTGAAACCTGAAGCAGAAGGGTGGCAATAACTTAGTGCTGTTGCCCCTCTGCTCTGTGCTGCTTCTCAGCCTGCACTGTGAGCTCTGTCTGTGCCAGAACATCACCAGAGGGTTTGTTCCTCAGGACAAGCAGCTCCAGGCTGGATTCTCCAAGGTTTTTTTCAGTTGGTTGGGTTTTATACATGTTTATCTTCCTCTTTCTACCAGTTTGACCACTGAACAAATCTGCTGCATAGATCTCCCTATGACATTTTTATTCACAAGTATAGGAACATGGGAAAAAGCTTGTTCTTGTCTGGATTGTAGTTATCTATTAGTATGTTTAGTATTTATTATATGATAAAGCCCCCTGAGAAATCCCAAAGGTGGAAAAGGAATGTTCAGCTATGAGAATGCTTTTTAGTTTTATTGAGTATATTTCTGCCACACACCACAGTGCTATTTCCTATTACTGAGCTGCAGGGCAATACTTCCCAGTGCCTTCTCTTCTTTATAACAGGTGGTGACAATACTGGCAAACATGTCTGTCTTGGACCAGTGTGCTTCAGAAATCATCCAAGGAAATGGTATGTATTTTGACTGAACTATATTCTCTACTTGTTTCTGGAGAACCAGCAGTGGTTACAAGGGAAAGAAGAAAAACCTCACCAGTAATACTTCATTTTGCATCCTGTCTCTGCTGGGTATTGCACACTGCTGCAGGGTGCAAAAAGAGTCCTTGAGATGGTTCCATGTAGCTGAAAGAAATTGCTGCTGCCTTAGAAACCTTTGCATGTATGACCACACTGCTGAAGTTGTGTGTGTCACCTGGAGACAGAAAGCAAGGTGCAGTGCAGAGTGTTTCAACAGCCTTTCCTCTGGTAATTACATTGTACAAGGTGCCAATTCTTGCACCTTGAGAAATATCTGATCCTGAGCCACGTGTGCCTGCTTTTTGTGTCAGGTATTCCACAGCTATTCAGAAGTATTCTACATTTTACAGCAGTTGCCATTTTATTTCCACACTTCTTTAAATATCATATTATGAGAAATTAATTCTGTTGAAAAACCCCTAGGTGCTGTGGGTGCACCACAAGCAGGAGCAGTTAGGTGAATACTTCTGTGGGTAAGAACACAGGAAGATGAACTGCCTTATTCATACATCTGCCAGCAAATTCATGGACAAGCAATAGAGTGAGACAGCTGCTTTTTTGTCTGCTAGTTTTTGCTGGAGATACTAATCGACAGTGAAGCTTCACATATATTGCTTTTTCTGTCCTAGGAATGTCCCTTCTGCAATTGAACTAAGGTTTGGATAGGAATTTGTGTCTGATCCATTTGAATCTCAGCTCTGGCTGATTGTAGGTGGGAGAAGGGGTTTCAGAAAGCATCTGCATGGAAGCATGTCTTGAAACAGAACTGGTCAAGTCCTGTGGAATATTGGATTTAAACATTTCTTGCCTTTCAGTGGGAAATTTCAGCTCTGTGCTGAATGTGACTGTCAAGCATCAGGCACAGCTACTTGGTTTGCTGTGACCCAGTGTGCAGAGGTGGCATGTGTTTGATGTCATTGCTGAGCTGGCTAGGTGATGCACTCTGAGACCAAATGACCATGCAGAGGTTGAATGATCTGGACACTGAAGCAGTTTAATCCCAGATCATGTCAATTTGCTAATGACCCAACTGCCCTGTCCCACACAGAAGGCAGGGTAGCATGGTGGTTTCTTAGGTGGCATCCTTGGTGCATGGGAGGGACAGGGCAGATACAGAGTAAACTTCAATTAATTTCCCTTATTAAAGGATTCTCAATTCTAAGATACCCTTAAAGAGTTTGTGATGGGAAGACTTGCTTTAAAATACATCAACTGAAAAAAAAAAAGTTTTCCTTTAATTCAAAACCAAACTTTGTGTGGACAGCTGAAATATGCCACTGCAGGTTTGAGGTTAGTATCAATTTTCAGGTTACTTTAGAAGCAAAGAAAGAAATCCCATTTTGTTTGAATGAGACCAATCTGTGAAATCTAAAATCCCAACATGTAGAGGAGCTGAGAAGCTGCTGGAGGGAATGGTTAGTTCATTTGCTAGTTCCAGAAGCTCTTAGCTTCCCAGCAGAGACAAAGTGATGCAGCTGTCAGCTCTGGCTGGATGCTGATGGCCAACCTGCCTTTCACAACTCACCTTCATGCCTTATCTGGCGTGCCACTGGCCTGGGTTTTCTTAGCTTGCTTTTTAGGACTGAGTTGGGTTGTTTTTTGCTGGAGAGAGGATAACAGCTGCTCTTGTACCCTTCTAGGTATTCAACTTCTGATGGAAATGCTGTTTGAAAGATCTTCTTCAGGAAACTCCTCGGAAGCTGCCGCCTGCGAGCGAGTGCAGCAGAAATCCGCAGTTACCCTGGCACGCCTCAGCAGAGACCCCGAGGTGGCAGAGGCAGCTGTGAAGCTCAGCTGTAAGGGTGCCTCCCAGCTTAAGGGCAGGCTGAAAAGCAGGGAGGAGCTGCCAGGCATGGAGAAGCTCTTTGGGATTTCTAGTCTCCCCTGGTGGTCTTTACGGAGCAGGTTCGCTGTACAGCGACTGAGATGCTAAAGGAAGCTCTGGCTTCTTTCCCAGAGGAACCTGAGCTGCAGCATCCACTCAGCTGTGGCATTGTGCTAACTCACAAGGCCTCCTCCATCCTTTATTTATACCCTGGGGCAGGCTCTGTCAGTGGACAGAGAACTTGGACCTCTGCAGGTTTAGGTGTGATGAATCTAACAGGAAAAAAACCCTCATTCTTTTGGCTGGAGTTGTTTAAGGGTGTGTGGGAGAATGGACAGGGAAGACATGGAGGTCACAGTTTGTACTCTAAACCAGCATTAGTGGGTAAAACCAATGCATTTATGTTTTCCAGTTCTTAATTATGACCGCTCTGAACTCCACAGCTCCATGGATAGTCCCTTAAGTACTGGCATATCATCTTTGCATTAGAGATTGTATCTACATGCATATGGAGTAGCTGAAAAAATCCCCATCCCAGAATAAGCAGTTTGTTTTTCTAAATGATTTCTCCTGATGCTCTTCTGTGCGCCCAGGTATTCCTCGCCTGATCAAACTCTGCAGATCACCAACAGAAAGGAATAACAGTGATTCTGTTTTAGTGGCATGTCTGGTAGGTACATTTTAATCTTCCTTTCATATTTATCCTGAAAAATTCAGGAAAAAAAAAACTAAACCCAGCCCTTTAGATTTCCAAATTCATAAGTATTGCAGGGATGTTTTAGATTCATGGCTGGGTCTCCTGCTTTTCCCCTTAAGCATAATCCTCTTCAGTGTCAATTATTTATCCTCTGATTGAAGATTTAAGCACATAAGGAAAAAATGGCTTCATCTTCATTACTGAGCATTAAAACATTTCACTGCAACACTTCAGAATTTAAGGTTTCAATAATTCTTGAGTCCCATTCTCTGATGATGCTGTGTTTGCTGAAATGAGCCTGGAATCACAGCCCTTTATCTCTGCACACACACACACGTGTGTGCAAATACTTATGGAAGCTGGCCAAAGCCAGGAAAGAAGATGTTTTGCTTTCACTACCATTCTTTTTTCTTCTATTTGAGTCTCCAAGACAACATAGTGGCCAGCCAAGGAGTGGCCAGCAGAATATTAACACTTTCTCTGCTCAGGAGAAAGATCCCAACTGCTGGCCCTGCCAACTGTTGGAGAGGAGTAACCTCAGCTAGGGTTCTGTGAGAGGAAAGTGCTTTGGGGACATGGGTGATCCATGGCTAGGAGAGAGGCTTTGGTGAATGAAGACTGGAGAAGATCATTTGACAGTGCTTTTTAGTATGAATGTTAATTTAAATGTAAAATTAAAACTCAGTTATGCAGCTTCAATTAGCAGCATGAGTTCTTCAGGCTCTGGTAGGTATTGTCACTGAGGTGTGAGGGCTTGTACTGTTCGGTGAGTTTAGCTTGGTGGGGTTTTTTTTGTATATTTTGAAGCAGGTGTTAGTAACTGGTGTTAGTGCTGCATTGACAAATTTTGTTGTTGAGGAAAGCCAGCCTGCTTTCCAGTTGCATTTGTTATGTCAGGTTGTAGAGGGTGTGTAATTGTGCATTTTTCTCCAGTGAGAAAAAACAAAGTTACTCCTTAGAAGGGTTTAATTTATTAACAGTAACATCAGTGCAAATTGTATTGTGCAGCCTCACAATCAAAAAGGTTTATTGGAAGTTTTTTGTTCTCAAATGGTTTGAAATGTGTGACTTTTTCTGCTGTACTAATATCCAAAAGATCTCTTTTAGGAGCATTGCACAGAACTTCAGCAGCAGGTGTTTCCTGAACCTTAGAGTTCTCATAAACAAAAGCTAAGGGGAGAGCTGAGGTACAAAGAGGCAATGGGAGGTGTGCAGCAGATCAGAGGTGGGTTTACAATCAAAAGGCTCTGAGTTCTTAACACCAGCCCCTGCAAGGACTTGACTCTTAAAAATTAACTCTTAAAAAGAATTTTTCGAGCTGCATTTAGGTGAGGTTCACCTGTCAGATGAAGACAGCAGTGAGACATGATGCAGGGAAAGGGTCCTCAGAGCTGTCCAGCTCAGTGCTGAGTCTTGGATATGATTTGGAGGTTGGATTCTGGCCTGAGAGGATTGCCACTGTGTTGTGTTGCAGGCAGCCCTCCGCAGACTGGCCCTTACGAGTCCCCAGGGGCTGGAGGATGCAGATTTTCAGCAGCTGGTGAAGCCCAGACTCGTGGATTCCTTTCTGCTCTGCACAAATATGGAAGAGAGCTTCGTCTGAATGGGAGCCAAACACCTCTGAAAAGTCAAGAAGATAGGTATACAACCAGAGAACACAAATCCAGTTCTATTTACCTTCAAACGATTGTTATTTATGACTTATTTGTTTCTCAACCATGAACACGTGGTTGGTAGGAGCAAAGAAGCAGAGCAGACTTGTGGCAGTGGTTTGCAAACGTCATTTTCACTTCCTTGCCAAAGCACATCAACAAGCCTTAGCACTGCAATCCAACAAAACATTGTCCTCTTGTTTACTACACAGCAGCCAAGGTAACAAAGCCAAGCATGTGGTGCTCTAATGTGAAATGCTTCTAATACTGTTTTAGCACAGATATTTTTCTGCAGTTAGAACAGTTAGCAGGGTTTTGTTTTTAAGAAATGCTTTATTCTCATCCATTTGTTGCATTGGAAGAAAGCAGTCCTTAAGCTGCAGGTATGTATTTTGAAATGAAAGGGATGTTCCAGTCTGAGTTGAGTGATTGGCTGGTTTATTTTTTCAATAGCTATATGAAAATGTGACTCTGATCATCTGAGAAAATGCTTCAGGAAGTTTTCCAGTACTGGCTTGGAATGATGCTAGAGGATGTTCTTACCCTGTGTGAAAATGTGCTTCCACCAGAGGATACACACCTGCAGACAACAATTTTATTGTGTTTACTGACATTTCCCAAAGAAATGGAGAGAATTCTAAAGAAATCTTTATGAAATTAAACACCCCTCCTCAGCGTGAAGGTATCCACATAAAATCATTCCACTGATGATTTTCCCTCCTTTCCAACCCTTACAGGAACTGAAAGTAATCATATCCAGACAGGATTTTAATATTCAAGCGACTACTTTTGTGACAAGTTGTGCATGTATACACTAAATCATTAGAACAGATAAATTAATTGTAACTTGAATTTCTGTTTTTCTAATAATCTTGTCTTTTTAAAATTTTGAAATGAAACTTTCAGGAGCTCTTGGAGTTGACAAAAGAAGATTTTACCAATTGGTAACAACATAAAGAATAGATTTGGGTTTAAAATATTATTTTTTTCATTAACATTCCTCTTAACATTTGCATTTTTCCTTTCATCAAGAAGCCATATAAATTTAAAATTACTCAACCAGCAATGTCTTGGGAGTATTTTCCCCCCCAGCTTCTCTCAAAGCACCCTGCAGACTAGGAAAGTATATGTATTTTTTCCGTGCTGGCTTGCAGCTATTGCTCTGGAACATTTTCTGATCAGCAACTTTAGGGTACTAGGGCATCTGACAAAAAAGTGCATTTCTGCCACACTGTACTTACTTTGTAGAGATGCTAAGCAACCTAATCCATTAATGTTTATTTAGTATGATATGGTGTTTAGATGAAAGGCACCAGGAAACTGCTAAACTGTGATTGCCTTCCATATATTCTGTGTCTGAGAAATTTCTCCTGCTTCAAGAAACTGCTTTTATGGCACCCACTTTTTTCTCCCCTTGAGTACATGGGTAAGAAGTCTCTGCCTTCACATTGTGATCTCTTCATTTCACCATGACCTCTGTCCTGGCTGAAGTTTCCTGGTAGAAAAAGTCCAGTGCTGACTGTCAGCAGTGACTGCCCAAAGACAAGCTCTGAATCAGATGCTCCACAGATGCAGTTTTCCTGTAAAAGCAGAGATGAATTCTGTGGTGGTTGGTCACTTCAAGACAGCTCCTTGGACTGGCATGGTTAAGACATGTGGTACTGTGCAGCTTTAAAAATACACATCTGAGGCACTTGGACACTTCCCTGACTGGGCAGAAATACTTGGCTGAGCCATGGATGCTCTGCCTGACATACTCATCACTGTGGATATATCCACTGAACTCATCAGTGTGATAAAAATGAACTCCATCAGATGCTGGTGCTGTCATGCTGATGGTGGGATCACTTCTGAGAGAACTGGACACACAACTCTGCTCTGAAGCTGCTGCACCCACCTTGTCCTGCCAGCTGCAGCCAACAACAGGGACAGGGCTTTGTCCATGGAGTGGGGTTTGTCCCATAAAAGGTAAAGCAAAAATCTCATTTAAAACATGTGAAGTGAACTGAAGTAGCTATAACAAAAAGCCATTATGAGCCCTAATCTTTGAAAGCCATTTCTAACAGGTCAACCAAACATCCAGTGAGCAGCCCAGTAGCAAGGAATGAGCCTCACTGGCTTTCAGGCACCACCATGGGAAGCCACATAAATGGATTTACTGCAGCTTCTCTCAACCTCTAAACATGTTGCCATCATTTCAGGCCCAGACTGTCCATTCACAAGTGTACTATTATGGATCTTGCTGTTTACAGAAGCAAAATACATTCAGGTGAACCTCACATTTGTAGTAGAAAAAATATACCTTGAAAGAGCCAATTCAGACCTGTTATCACCTAAGTGTCATCAGAACCATTTTTGCTACCTAAAGTTGTGCACTTTATTTTTGTATATGCTAAAGTTTATGAGAGAATAAACATGCCTCTTCCTTTCCTCTCAATTAACTTGGAAATAAAAAGTCATCACAGGCACTGAAATATTTTCTCATTACTTCTAAATTACTCTGGGTTAAAAACATCTGCTCAGAAAGTGACTTTTTATTTTTTAAACAAAGGAAAGAGCAGTTTAAGCCAGAATAAATGCTTTATTTCAATGTACTATGAAACAGAGTATTTCATATCAAAAGATGATAACTAAAACATCTGCTTTTGTGGATCATTCTTTGGACTCCCTGTGTAGAGTGAGGTAAGAGTATGTGTAATGCATTTACATATATATTCATATATGTGGATTCATTAACCTACAGAGACTGAAAGTAGGTTAGATATTAGCTTAATTATTCTGGAAAATTGAATGCAAATTTGTCAGAAATGTAGATTTTTAATTTTTTTTTAATTAACATTTTAGATTTTGTATAAGATTAGAAAAGTTAAACAAATGTGCAGTGAAGTTCAGGATTCTTTCTAACTTTGATTTACATTCCAGTGACTTTGGACAACGTGTTCAGCTTTCAGCTGTAGTTTGTACTGTTTACAGATATTGGGACCCAGATGTTTCATTCATACAATAAATATTTTTTTCCTCAGTTTCTTGTGTGTTTGGTCCATGAATCACTGATGTGGAATGTTACTTATCTGACCTGTTCTGTTGAAAATGGTATTTGTGGGGGTGAAGAGTTTCAGCCCTTGACAGGCTGAAGAACCATGAACAAAGAAAACACAGGGTCATCTACTTTAGATACTTAGATGCTTTGCAGAAATCCTTATCTCTCTGTTTTGCTTTTGCATAAGAGTTTCTCTTTCTCTGGCTGTGACAAATTTCTTCCTCTTGAGAGTATTAGTTCTGTAATTGCTCGTTATCAGGATAGAAGAGAGTTGAATTCCAAGGTGTCCTGCTAATTATTATACCGAGTAGGTTTTTGCTGAGAAAATAAAGTAACAAGAATAGCTTGTTAAATAAATGTCCTCACAATCACTGAGAACAAAAAGAAATGTTTCTTGTTCCCACAACAGGAGGAAGAATCAATATATTTTCCAGAAAACCTGAGAGAAAACATATTTTTAGTTGTCTGCTTTCAGGTATTGGTGCTTTGACAAATAGACTCAGTCCCCTGCCAAATAATCACCAAATCCAGGAGACCAGGCAGACAAAAATCTTTTCAACAGTCAATCAGTGACTTGTTTTACTAATTCCAGTGCACCTAGAAAATGGAAAACCAGTGGAAACCCCCCCAGTTTAGTAGGTAATACTAACCAATGCACACATGTCTTCAAAGCAACTTACTGATTCCAGTGAATATGAAAATGTAGTTGGATTTTTTAATATATATATATTTATTTATAACCAGGAAACCAGAACACATCTAATGGATTCATGATGATCCCAAGAAAGATATTCCTACACCATGAATGTATTAATAGTGGAGAAGAGGAGAGTTAGGCAGTCAGAAGAGAGGAGAGTAAGTCTCTTTACTGGAATCTTGATGGGAACTAGAGAGGTAAAAGCAATTGTACTTACCTGAAATATTGGGTATGGAATTGCCTAAATCAATAAAGCCTCTAATCTGATTTGGGGTATGGTACCTATTTGTTAACTTTCCTTCCAACCTAGTTTCACAAAAAAAAAAGGAAGGGAAGGGGGGAAATGTTGTAGCTGTTTTAATTCTGATTTAAATGTTGGATGGTCATGGGGGTGGAGGCAACAACTGGGCAGGCTGCTGAAAACCAAGCCACTAAAACATGGGTTTGGCACAGAGCTGTTGCTGGCATCAGAATCCAGCACTGAAGTCTTTTGAATTAGTTCTCAGGTACTTTTGAGTCAGATCATCTTTCACTAAAGAAATATGGATACATTTTCATTTAGAAATGTAATTCTTCAATAGGTTCTATTTTACATTTTCAATGTTTCTATTAAACAGACCCTCAGCTCTATTTGAAAGAGCTAACTAGAAAACTGTTTTAGAGAAGAGCCACCATACAAACCAGTTACAAGTTCTTTAACCATTCCTTTGTTTTCTAGGCTCTTGCTGCATATGAATAAATAGACCAGGTCACTGGTGAGTGTCAATAGATAAACTACATATTTTATTAAGACTGAGGCTTCTTTCTGTAGTATAAAACTATTGCCAGAGTTCAGCTGTAATCAGATGAATTAAAAAATGGCCACTGCTAAGTAAAAAATGTAAAAGTATGGAGTAATTCTTTTAATGAATTTCAGTTTAGCAGTTGCTCTAAGTCCTGGTGGAAGAAACCTCTCAGCTGATCCTGACACAACCCTTCTCTGCCCAGTGGCTCTCAGCAGGTCTAGACACTCTGTTTGTTGGTTTTACCAGAGGGGTTCTGATCTTTTTCTCTTTCAGGACCTTTCCCAGGGGTTGTGGGTCCCTTTTTACCTGAAGTCCAGACACTCAGTGGACAAACTGTAGATTCACCCAGATGCTGCTTCTCCAGTGGCAGGCAAGTGAACAGGCACCAGCTGGTGTTTCTTGCAGCAGTTTATAGTCCTGGCCTGAAAACACTGTCCATGTGGCAGGCCAAGGGACACACATCTATGAAGCACAAAAAAGATCAGAGGTCTTGAGGCAAGTGCTTTTTTCTGTTGAAGACTCAACCCAGTTTAGTTTGGAGGATGCTCTGCTGCCTTCAGTCACTACCCTGTGGACTTGCTTTTTCAAAGACTCTTGAGTGGTAACTTCTGTCTGCTCAGATCAGAGCAGCTGAGAGCTGCAGCCCTGTGGATAATTCTGATTTTCTCTGCATGCCTCTTTTTTTCTGCTTTATTTGTAACTTGCCTGCTGGAGAGCAAACTTCCTTCCTGTTTGTTTGCCTGTGACAGGCTTTCTGAAATCTAGAAAACTGCAGTCAGTCACCACATAACTGAAACAGTCCGTGGACAGACAGATGGGTTTAGTCATACTGAGGCATTTTCTGGAATATTTAATGTTAATAATGAGCTGATCTTACCTGGGACAGTTGCTCCTGTTATTCTCCTCCAGTCACATACATTTAGTCAAGTCAATAAACTGCTTTCGACAGTTCACCTCATAAAAATTCTTTTTGTTCAGTTTTCTTTTTAAACAAGGAAGTCATTTCAAAAGCTTAATGTGTAGGTTTGATTAAAAAAAAATTAGAAAGCAATCAGAAGAATCCTATAAAAGTTGTCAATCCTCATGGAGCAACCCCAGGTTTTTCCATAGGCTGCATTTTCCTTTTTTCTTTCAGAGTACAATGTGGCTATTGTTCAGTTCCATGTTAGTTCTGGCTGCTATTCCACAAATCCCATGGACAATACAGTGATCCAGAGGCCCCTTTGCAGCTGGGTGGGAAAGGAATGGAACCAGTATTTTAAATATCCTTAAACAGAGTTTGATAGATGTTTGTAACTCATTCAAGTGACCCAGTGACATGCATAAGGGCATTTTAAAAAGTCTCAGTGATGCATTTGAATCTTATCTCACTTCCTAATAATGGAAGAGGCAGTTTTCCTTTCTTGTGTCATATCTTTAGTCAGCCTGGCTGTTTTCATCTGGGTGAGAGCTGAATAAGATTAAGTCATTTCCAGAGCTGCAAATGAACCTTTCTGAAGTGTTTCAAAACACTGGTGAACTCATCAGAAAGACATGATGGTTATGTGCTGCTGTAGCCACCCTGCCAAGGCTTGGGGGATGAATGGAGCCAGAAAGGGAGGTTCTCTTGGGCCTGCTGGTCACATGAAAACAAGACATTGTCTTGCCTTGGGAACTGCTGAGAATTCATTCTGTCTTACTAAAATGTGTCTGTACAGGAAAAAAAAGTCTTCATAAATTGAAATTTACAATAGACTGTTTATCAGGGTAAGTTTTCTTAGCTTGGTTTTATGTGTTATGTTTTGTGGAGTTGAGTTTCAAAAGTGAAGAGTAAATATTTTTTTTTATTCTATAATGCAGATAAATATAAAGTGATGCAAATAATTAATTTCTAGAAAGCAATGAGAGATGCTACAGCTCCCAGATGCAAGGAGTCAAGGTCAGTAGAAACAAATATCCATTGATGTTGGGTCTCCTTAATCAAAGATGCAGATTTTGGCTGGCCTTGAGTTTAATCTGATATTTATTTAAAAATATCTGCTGGGTGCAAATGGGAAGGAATCTCTGTCTGGGTGCAGCTGACCAGGAGGAGGGTGAGCCCTCTTCTATACTCTGGGAACTCTTGGGGGCTTCTTGTTCCCAACTGGACTGGAGCAAAATGCAGCCATGAAACCCAGGTGAACTGAAGCATGAGGTCTCCTTTTTCACAAGAGGGAAGGGTAACAGCAAGGGAAAGATGAAAAGAATTGAATCCAAGTGTTTAGGGAGGAAATATTACTGGGTTTGTGTAAAATTGGGAAATTAATGAATACTTCAGGGACTGGATATGAACACTCTAGCTCAGAAAACCAACTGTAGTCACTATCAAGGCTATAGTTCCAGCAAAAGGATCAGAGAAAAGGATGAAATGACATGAAAAACCCCACACCACTGCATACTGGTTTGTGTTATCAACACACCACAGCACTTTGCAATTGCCAGCTACTCTGAGTGTCATTTGGTTCACAATCATGACTTGAGTCCTAAAAGCTGATTTATTCATTGTTATAGAGCAGAAAAATGGATCTTTTCCTGTCAAAACACATTGATGGAACCCAAAGCAAAATGAGTCTTTCTGCTTTCTCAACTCGTGGTGTAGTGCAAACTGAGTTTTCAAAAGCTTCTTTTAGAGCTACTTAAGGACTTGCTGGGGGAGAAGTGGTGACATCTACTGGAATTTTAAAACACTTCATGATATGTTTCCAAGGCTGCTAGCAAGACATGTTTGGTTTAGGTCTAAAGTTGGATGAATAATGCAGAAACAATTTCTACTTATATTTGTGCAAATCTGGAAGGAAATCTTCAGCCATCTTGGGCTTGCTTTTGGTGTCATTTCCTGCACACACTCATGGTTATTAAACTTTAATTGCATGACTGTTGGCAGAAAATAAACGTTCAGCTCACCCAGGAATACTGTGAAAAGTGAATTTCTAATGTGCTTTCTGTAAGCCTGTGTGCCACAAAGCTGATTCCAGCAGTTATGTTCATTAGACTGGAGGATGGAAACAATATGAAGAGATTTGTGGGACCAACTGAAACTGAACAGTGAGTTTGTGCTTGGAGTAGCACCCCCTCCCTTGAAAAAAAATGGCTTTAAGTTCAATGAGGAAGGAATATGTGAAACAAATTGTGACCTGCTCCCCACATTTCATGGCAAGAAGGAAGGAAACTCATCCATCATTAAATACATCATTAAAAATTATTCACTCAGATCCATTTAAGCCATGTTCTAACTTTAATCTCTTGATTTCTTGGGGCTAGATTTTGATGTGTACTGCATGCCCAAGAACAGGGGGAAGGCTTTTCTTGCATCCTGATGTAGGTTACTTGGACCTTGGGACTGGGCCTGCAGGAGCAGCAGGGCTGTGCACCTGCATCCTCTCTCCCTGGATGGAGTGTGCTGAGGGCAGGGGGATTGGAGCAGTGATGGAGCAGCCCCTCCTGGCACAGAAAACCCTCTGAGGGGGGGTTTGCTGGGAGGTCTGGGCTCAGGTTGCTGGGAGGGGCTGGGGCTCAAGGCTCTCCAAAATTTGACTGCTATGAACCAGTGATAAATCATTCCCTTTGAGACAAAGATGTAGGCAATAAATTGCCCTTGGAGATGGACACCTGAGGTGTGTTCCAGTGTTAGCTGTGCCATTGCAATTTACCCTGTCCCCTTCAGTCTCAGCCTAACCTTTCATCCTGGGACTAAAGGGAGTTGATGGCTTGGCAGAGTTTTGAGCTGCTTGTACAATGCCTTTGTGTCATACAATTAAACACTGTAGAAGGTGGAGCAGTTTTCCTGCTCCCCTGATACTACAATCCACATTTGCAGTGTCCAAAGTAGTTCTACAGCTCTCAGACACAGTTTTACCTGCACTTGGCTTTTTCAGCCTTTGCATGCAGTGGGCTGAATAGTCTGATTTCTGGTGGGTCATGTGAAATGGGTTTTCAGTGTCTGATTCAAAATTGTCTAGTGAAGTCAAACCCATCTTTCTGGTTGAAAACTTTGAGGGTAGACCCTGCACCACTTAGATTTTTCTGTAATATTTAGAGTAACAAACACCAGGAGAAAAAGGAGAATGATGCTTCTGGAAGTCCCACCACCATTTTTCTTAGTAAGAACAGTTTCAAATATGTTGTGTGACTAGTTCACATAATTGTGCCTGGATTTTTTTTATGCATTATATCCTTTTTGTTAAAAATTGCCTAATCTGTGAGAAACTTGCTGTAAGACTTTCTGCCAAGCTGTCCTTTAGAATTCTCTACTGTCAAGGAGATTTATGATTATGGTATGACAAAAGGAAACCATCTGCTGTCATTCATCAAAGTGCAAGTCTACCAGCAGACTTACCTCTCATGCTGAAGTTGCAGATGTCTGGAGATTTTCTGGTGACTTTTGCACGTGTGAGCTTGTGACCTGCTGCAATATCCTGTTCCTGCAGCCTTCAGCTGAGTCCTGTGAATCCAAGTAGGTCCCCAGCCACAAGAGCTTGTCTAGGAGTGGGAGTTGTTCCCCTGCAGCAGGGTACTCTGGCTGAAGAGTAGTGGGATGCTCTGACCTACCTGCTACAGAACTGGAACTGTTTGCTTGGTGAGAGACTGTGACAGGAGAGTTTTCTGACTTATTAACACAAGTTGTAATCCTCCAGAGTTTGTTAGTACATGGTGACTTCCCTGCACTGTGCCTCTGCTTTGCCAGACTGACAGGTTTTTATCAATCCACTTAGTATGCCTGCTGCTCACAAGTTTCTCTCCATTTATCATGACACAAGTAACACATTTTTAATTGAACAGAGGCTCTCTGAGTCTGGATGCATATCCACACCTATTTCTAACCATTTTCGGGGCTAAAAACTACTTTTACTACGGACCTTTGACTACCCAAGATCTGCACACAAAGTATCTGTATACTCTTAATTATACTTTCCATAATGATGCTTTGCTGAACCAGGTCAGGGTGCTCAATCTGGTGGGGAAATGTAGCTGTACATTAAGAAATGCCTGTACAAGGCTGCTGGGCTGGTGCAAGCTCGTGGGATATTAGTGCTACATCTACTTACACACACTGGAGATCTCACTCCAGCTACAATACTCCATGTTAAGACAATAAATGATTGAGGGTGCAAGTATTAAAATCTTCCCCAGACAATAGCACATGATATCCCACTAATAGTTCTGGTAAATCTGTCTGAAATGTATTCCATAGCATTCGAGGCAAGATTTGCTTTCAATCACAGATTAGAGAACATTTAAATTAGCAGTGAGAATTACCCTGAATAACAAGCTCATTATTTACTATATTTGCATTTTGTTGAGCTTTTTAGTAGCACTGCCTGGCTGGATTTTTGTGGAGCTTTTTCTACCCATTCTGCACAGAAGCCAAACTATGGAACGTTTCTGAAAGCAACAATTGTGATTTTATAATGAACCACAAGAGGGGGGAGAATGAACATAAATGAAAGAACTTGATTTTAATGAACAACTGTTCCATTTAGGACAATGCCACATCAATGCTGGATTTAAGAATCTCAGCCAGGTGTTGTCTGTGGAGTGAAGAATTTGAAATAATGGTGAGTTGCTGGTCCTAAGATGAATCTTTCAGGTCTGCTGATTTATTACTGAGCTTTTCTTAAAGCTGTGGACAAGTCACTCTTCCAAAGTCATAAAATACCACACTGAGTGTATTTGTCCCCTTCTTTATTGCCTTGAACAGACAGGAAAACATCCTAATTAAGTGATCAAACTGGAGATTTCTGTGTCCTGAAGAGTCAGTTGTAAAGCCTCCTGCTCTGCCTTTTATTTTTTTTCTCACATTGTAGAAAGGAGCTCTCTAATCAAGGAATTTCTCCCTGGTGTGGTTTTGGTGCCCATCTGGAAACTAAAACTTCTCAGTGTTGTGGCCATGGACTGACCCAGGGCTGGTGGAGTGTTTTTGAGCTCCCCAGGCACAGAGCAGCTATCATGATGGCAGAGCTGGGCACTCCTAGAGGTGATGCTCTGGGGCTGCTGGGAGCACTGGACCAGCTTTTGGGAAAACAAACAGCTTTGGAAACATTTGGCTACCACAGGACTCTGAGGCCTGGTGGCAGCTCCTACGGGCAGCTGGAGGGCATGGAAGGGAGACAGATTTCAAGAAGCCACCCACTCCACCCTTCACCTTCTTTCCAAGTGGGCAGGCAGCATTCCCAATTTTCAGTCCTCTGTGTCTCACATTCCATGTCCTTCCTGGCCTAGGTTGTGAGTCTCCTGGGAGAGGGACAGGAAAGAAATTGAGCCTTCCTTCCCTCCCCAGACAAAAAAAGGGCAAAGCACCAATTCTACCAGGATGGGGTTGCAGCAGGTGATTGCAGCATGACAAACAGCAGGGGAGGCAGCAAAGCTTCCCAGCTTTCCTCTGGGAGTAGCCCAGTTGGCTGAGGGAACAAGGGTGAGGTTTGAGCAAGAGGAAAATGTCCTGGATTGCCTGCTGAAAGGCTGAAGGGTGCTGAGGAAGGCTTGCAGAAAGAAATGGAGCTATCCTAGAAGAAGGCAGCATGTTGATTAGCAGCAGCTAGGTATCCAGATTTGACTAATGGCACAGTTATTGTATGCATAAGCCCTAATGGTGTTTAAGTGGCTGCTAAAATGAATGCAATTAATGTAATTTATTTGTCAGCATCCAAACACTATAATACTTGCAATAGGATGGGAGGGCCCTTGCCTAGCATAGAGCCCTACAAATGTTTTTCAGTGGCTCTCTCCTCCACTACACAAAACCAGTGACTCTGATTTATTCTACATATATATCTATTTATTACTACTATTCCTTTCATTTTTTAAGAGGCAGCATCTCCATAGCTTCACTGATTTAAACAGAATTTTTATTGCTTTGTGTCATGGAATTTGGTGGGATGATCTAGTCTGGCTTGTCACTGGAAGGCAATAATTGATCTTGCAACTACCCTACAGCTCCTGAGTCAGTAGGTGGTTTTGAGAGGGAGAGCCCCCTAGTTTGACTGAACTATTGTAGGGTTCACAGGAATTTGATTGCTTAATTTTTTCACTGGCAGTTTCTAAGTCTCTCCCTCCATACCCAACAACACAGTTCAATTTGAACAACTTCAGGAGAGCCAAATCCAGTTGCATTGTAAATAATGGACGTACACACGTGTATGGCTACTACATCTTTATTCCCCCTGACCTTGTCATGTTTGGAGTAGCTTAAAATAGAATATAAATGTTTCTCTTAAGACACGGAACTACAAATGGAAGGTTTTTCTTCTTTGTCAGAGTTTGGTTAGCAAAATGCGCACAGTCAGAAGCAGAGTTAGTAGGGAAGCTCCTTTAACTGTTTATTTGTAGTGGAACAAATAAACAGTTAAAGCAGAAGGCTTGGGAAACGATAAAAGATTAAAGTTCAGCTCTGATACAGAAAGTAGTAAATGATGTTTTTTTAACTTTCATCTATACTGAAATAATGTATCCTAATGCCTCTGGGCTTCTGACTTCCTCACTGCATCTCCAAATCTTTGAATTGTTTCTTCTTGCTTTCCTGATCTTAGGAAAACCTTTAAGTGAGAAGCTTGACTTAAGAGTAGTTGAATTCTACTCTGTGCATCATTTCCCATGCATACAATCTATACAAGGATAAACCCAAGGCACTTGAAGTTTTACCTCCAGGCATCACAACTAGAAAACCACAAATGGACTTTTTGGTTTTCCCTTGAAAGAGCTGCAAAAGCTAAGGTAAACCATCAGCCAAATCACTTCCATGGGAACCTCACTTTCCTGTTCCCTAGTTTTATTCCAAATAACTACTAAGAATGACTCCTGGGCTTTGCCATGCTTTCCAAGGGAGTCCCTGGGGGCACAAGCTCCATCCAGAGTCCTGAGTGAGACTGAACTGGGGGTCCCACATGTGGGGATTGGAACTCCAGTGTCCATGAAGTCCCCTTCTCCAAAAGATGGATGGATTTTGATGGCCCTGTAAGAAGGAGGTGAGCTGAATATTTAAATCCATGGGCTTTTTGGTTTTGTATTCATTTGGGTTTTTAGAGCATGTTCCTGTCTGCAGAATGGCCTTAGGCATTCTGCATTCTCCTTGCTTTCCAATTAAGTTTTCTGGGCTTTCTAATGTGGTCCTCTGAGTGCTGGAAAGTAACAGAAACAAGAATGCATTTAATACCTGGCCTGGTGTCTTGGCAGCAAAGCTTAGCACTCCAGTGTGGGGAGCAGCAGGTTCAAGCCCAACCCCAGGAGTCTTACTACTTGGACTGGCAGAGGGCTGGTGTAATGCACAGACAGTGAGCTCATTCTGCAGGTGGAGTGTTCAGCTGCATTGATCTTATGGCAAACCCAGCCTGCTAAGGTTTTGGAGCAACATTGGCTCTGATCTGAAAGGAAATTGTGTTGCCTTTCCCCGCCTTTCCACCAGTGTAGCTTGCAAGCTCTAATAACATTAAAACCTGCTTTCAGCAAGAAGGCTGGTGCAACTAGAGAGACACAAAGTGATTTCCTAGAAGTGCTAAATACAATAAGCAAAACTCTCTAATCTCTCCTTAGGTAATTGTATTTTCATGGGGTCAGACAGCCTCCCTGGCCAGGCTGAGGTCAATTCCAAAATATGTGTATTATATACATCAGGCATCTGTTAATGAAGCATAAATTTCATCAGCAATCTGGGTGCCAAAATCAACTCGTTTGGGTACACGGTTTGCATCTCCAGGGGTGTCTTGGGGATTTGTTCCATGGGTGAAACAGCAAGTTTGTGTGGATTCAGGAATGGCATACAATAAGGAAAAGCATCTTAGAGGAGCATAAATCTTCTGCATTTTTGCTAGATGAAATGTAGAACTAGGGAGGCTGTAAGATGTAAAAGGTATGGATGTAAAAGGTAAGGAAGAGATCTTGTTACTAGTCAAAAACATCTGAGCAGTGCTAACAATTCTTTCCTTTGACAAAAGGTGAGATAAAAGAGTGGGGCTTCCCTGTAAAAATTCCCCAGTGTTTTGCTCAGATCTGTGCCAGGAGCCCTGGTAGAGCAGCAGCAGCAAGATTCCACCCTGACAGCAATCAAGCAGCAAAGCCCTCTTGCTTTGAGCTTCTTCTGGCAGCCTGGGGGATTCAGTGCAGGACCTTTTCCCAGCAGTGGTGAGTCTAGAAATGAGAAGAGGGTCAGTAACCCTAATGCCAGACCTTATGGGGATGGTGTGACAACCTCCTTCTCTGCAAGTACACCAGCCAGAGTACTTGTCTGCTTTGGAAGTGGAGTGAGGCTGTGTTCCCTCTCAACATGTAGGCTGGGATATTGCTTTGTGCTGTTTGACCCCCACAGGGTCTGAGGACAGCAACGATTTGGGCTGGGTTTTATTGCCCATTAAAGTGGCAGAAGTATTTCAGAGGAGTAGCCAATGTAAGAAGGAATATCAAGTAAAAGAAATTCTTCAGAGTTCAGAAATGGCCCCTTTCATTCATTAAGTTTCCATGGCTGAGCACAGGACTGGTGTGTGCTTTGGCAGTGGAAAAAGAACATTTTGGCAAGAGCAAGATCTACCAGTAGCACATGTTGGAGCAACACTACATGCTCCAAGTTCTGCTAAGCCAACTGTTCAGTCTGACAGCAGAAATCTATCAGTCTCTTTGAACAAATAGCCCAAGGAATAGGTGTAGATCTATGTGAGCTGTTCTCTTCATTTTGAGTCAGTAATTTACACGTGAAGGAAAGGGGAAATTTTAGTAGGCAATAGCATGAGCAAACTATTGGGAAAGAGACTGTGCCAAGAACTGTCACACGAGACACTGAACCCCAGTGAGAACTGGTGACCAGCACGTGTGTGAGGGGAAAAGATGGTCTCCTAATTCTCCATTCCTCTTCCTTCTCCTTTGAGGAGAGGATGGGTAAGTACAGGCAAGTTAGTCCTTCTCACTCTGTGTATCTGAACTTCAGAGGGCAAGGAACTGAGTAAATGAGAACATGGAGAAGGGGAGGATATATCTGTGTTTTATGTGGATAAGAGAAGGTAGATTCCTAAGGAATACAAGCCACAGTCTGAGACTAGAATGCCTGTATATGTATTTTAAACCTCACATTTATGCTGCTTAATAAATAAACCTTGAAGTTGAAAATAGATGAATCAAAGTGCAGCATATGCTACCTATTGGCAAGAGTAAATGTTATGTTCCATTCTTCCTCTCAAAAAATAATTCTTTTTGCAAATAAAGTCATTATGTTTTTCTAAACCTATGAATAGAAAATCTAACTTCGAGACAGATCTCAATGATCATATTAATTGAACTAATATTTTGAGGTTGATTTTAAAGTGTTATGTAGGCATCTAGTTACAGAACTCCATATAGACCATGTTCTCCTCTTAAAAAAGACATCCTTTTCCTGCTCTCTCAGAAAATATTTATCAATAAAGAGCTTGATAAGCCCATTTCTTGGTCAAATCCACCTGTCTTGGGCAGGAATCACTAAATATCAGTTTTATTCAGAGCTTCTTCAGTTGTGCCACCTGCTGCAATTAACCTCACAATTCTGTTTGCATGGTTTGGTAGCTCAAGTGCTGGTGATGAACAGTGCCATGCAGTAAGTAAAACATACCCACGGATACTGAAGAGAACTTGGAATATTTTTGGAGGCTTCTACATGTAGGTGGCACAGTGTTAAATATCCAGCAGCTGGGTACTCCACTGTGCCATTATGTGCTGGGAGCCACTTCTGCTCCCATTAGCCTGGTCTGAGCTTTGCCTGACTGAGCATCATTCCTGCACAGCTAAGGATGAGGTTAACTGTGGGACAGAATATTAAGAGATAGCAGCCAGTAACAGAGAGCAAATTTTTGGGAAAGAATAACCAGTGGGTGAAAAAGCTTCGTGGTTAGAGTATAAAACAGGACACTTTAGAGATTGAACAATACATCAGAAAAGGCATGGGAAGGCAAGACCCTCAGAAGCAGTTAGCATCCCAAAAAATGGATAATTCTTCATTAATGGAAATGAAAACCACAAAGTCTTTTCCCTGGGCATCCCTAGCTGGCTGGAAAACATAGTGGGAGCCACAGAAGCCCTTCCAGCTACTTCAGTGGGCTTCAGGACAGACCAGTCATCAGCACCTTGGAATGACATTGCAGGTGCCTTTAGAGAGGCTAATTGTTTCCATTCTGCTAATGACACTGGAGTCTACTGGTGAAGTGTTTTTTTATGTGTACTGGTTGAAAAGAAGCAGATCCTGGTTGCCTCTGCAGAAGCAAGCAATGAGACAGACACCTCAGGTTTTTAATGCTCTCAGCTTCCAGGTTCAACAGGATTGACTCTCTCTTTGAAAATCTCTCTGCAGCAGAAATTAGTGCAAACAATGTCAGTTTATTGGGGGGTTGAGGGGTTCAATGGCATATTTGCCCCTTTCTCCATCTAGTTCTGGGGAATGTAATGCTGCTGAATATGCTGGCTTTTGTGAGAGATGTAAAACGGAGTCTGTGGTCATTTGTGGTCAGTAAGGATCACTTTTTTTTTCTTTTTCTTTTTCTTTTTTTTTTTTTTTTTCATGAATAGAGGTGTTAGTGAAGGTGTTCTGGCCTAATTCCAGCTCCAGTAATTGGATTTTTTTTTTCTTTTCCTACACACATTGCTTCAGCAGTTTCATTTGGCTACGTACGTTGGGCTGCACTCAGTGTTGCCCCACTGGCCCCCCCCTTTTGTCAGCTGGACAGACATTGAGACAACTGTAAGCTCTCCTTCCCCTGCCATACAGCCCTTTGTCCCAAGAATATTAATGGCTGGCACAGCTTCTCCAGATGTGTTTTCAGTGGCATATCTGCACCAGCTTCCCAGCAGTGGCTGGCAGGGGAGCTCTTCTAGATGGTGGTGTTAACAGGGACCCAGAAAGTGAACGGATCAGCTATTAGAGAGCCTGGACTAACACAGTTCTTCTAAGACAGGGCTCTTTAGCTCTGTAGTGGCACCCAGGAACACTGTCAAATCAGCCTGTGGCAGGAGGTGTAACCCACTGTGTGCTGCAAAGCTGGACTTGTAGACATGGATGGCATTGGTGAGACCTATCTCAACATGTAACCTGGTAAAATGCTTCAAAAGATTTGTCAGAGAGGAGGGGAGTGTGCTGGAAACAGCACTATTAGCTGCAAGAAAGGAAGAAACATGAGGTTGGGGTGAGAAGCTGAATCAAAGTCATACATCCTTTGCTCTAACAGATATAAAGCAAACCAAGACTGATGTCTTTCTGCTGCTGTGCCTGACCCAAGTCACAAACAGTGATGGGAGCTCAGATCAGGTGCAAACCTCCCATTTTTCATCTAGGCTTTGAATGCTTTACCAGTTTCACACAGGGGCTCTTCAGCCAGGCATGAGACATCCTAGGATGTTTAAATAGCCCGGGGGTGGCTGAGGTTTGATGAACTACTAGAAATCTGGGTTGGTGTTATTTGGTCTCCACACAAAGCAAAGATGGGGCCAGGCAACGAAGCTGAGAGATTTCCTTCCACACATTCCTTGTCCTGTGTAACTCCATGCATGCCACAGGTCTAAACTCACAGGTAAACCCTTACCTCTACACCAGAAAAAATCCTTTCATTCATGAAAGAGGAATGAAGAACCACCCTGTGTTGAACTAGAGTGGACATTCCCCCAGTCCTCCTTGGAGGTTATTTTTAAATAAGGGTGACAGAGGCTCCCAGAGTCCCGTGGATTAAAAACCTGCCATGAAAACTTAGTCAGGTGCCCTCTCATGCTTCAGGTGACAAGCTCTGTCCCTGGGTGGGGACCATCTGCAGAGCTGCAGGTCACAGGCACATGGAGAGGGTGGTAAGGATAAAAGCCCTGTACCTGGGAAGCCCCACGTGTACAGTTGTAGAGCATAGGACTCCCTGCAGGAAAACAAGTCTGTTTGCTCCTAGAAAACATCACCATGGGCTCTCAAGGGTTAAAAGCATTTCAAAATCAGCTTCTGTTGGACTATTTTGTTTGGCCAATATCTGACATGGGTTGTACTGAGCACGTTTTGCCACCTGGCCAATTTTTTTCCTGCCAAGCTATTCACTCAGGCTTGTGGTGTGAAAAATAGATGTTTAATAGTCAATGAAGTACTACAGTGGGTAATAGTTTATAAATTTCCATGACTTATTATGCTCAGTCTAAGTGACTGTTTATTAAGTGTATTTAAATCCCCCCATCTCATTAACTTACAGTACTGGTGTTTCCCCCCTCCCACCACTGCTGTTTTTAGTGGAAAATATTCACCCATGTCTTTCGCCCAGGGCTTGTGAAACAACTCAGTGGAAAAGAGACTGCCTGGGTAAGAACAGGACATCATCCTTGGTTAGGTACAGTGTGTTTATCATGTTTGGAACAAAAATAATCTGAAATATGTGAGAGATAGGTTGTGGAGCAAAAAAAAAACCCCAACCTAAAAATGCCATTTGTATAAAACACAGCTGCCAATATCCTACCCTCTCTGTGAATGACATGGTGTTTTATCAGTAGAGCATGTCTCGTGAAAAAGTGTTAAAATGGCAACTTAGTAATGGAATACTGCCTTTATTTTCTTAATGAAATTCCATAGCACTTCAGGGAAACGTTTTATATATTTATATATATATATATATATATATAAAATAAATTCTTAACAAAAAACAGGCCCAGCCTTAATTCAGGTATCGTTAGCTGTGCAATGGGAAGGTCAGTTTCTCCAGCTGGAAAAGGCTGCTAATGATAAAAGAATATATTTTGTTCCCCTATATTAATCTCTAGAATGAAAAGGTCATTGGTTGCTCTTGATAAATTCCATGAAATCTATCAAAAGAATCCCACTGACATCAATAGGATATGTCCTTTTGCTGTATATAATATTTTAGTAATGCTATATAAATAAAACTCCAGATTAATCCCTGAGGTAATTCCATTAAAAGCTACTAGGAACATAATACATCTAAGTTTAGTCTTCTAATGCTTGGCTTCATGCTCTTCACATCCATTTCCTGAGTGTCTCTCGATAAATATAACAGAATAAATGGCTAAATATTCTAATAATGTGAAGAGATGGCTCTATAAAGGTAAAGCAAGTCGTGCATTACAGCCCCTCTGGTAAAGTGCATCTGAGAACACGGGTTTTCCAGGTTTGATGTTAAATGACACAGATGTTTTAGAGCAGCCCCTTCTGTACAGTCTCAGATGCCACCTATGGAACCAACCAACCACAAACATCACCTCAACCTGCAGGGGACAGGGAAGAAGCCAACTGGATATGAGGCAGCAGTGTGCCCAAGCAGCCAAGGAGGCCAACAGCATCCTGACATGGATCAGAACAGTGTGGGCAGCAGGAGCAGGGAGGTGATTGTGCCCCTGTACTTGGCACTGCTGAGGCCTCACCTTGAGCACTGTGTCCAGTTCTGGGCCCCTCACTACAAGAAAGATGTTGAGGTACTGGAATGGGTTCAGAGAAGGGCAATGAAGCTGGTGAAGGGTTTGGAGAGTTTCTCCTATGAGGAGAGGCTGAGGGAGCTGGGATTGTTTAGTCTGGTGAAGAGGAGGCTCAGGGGGGAGCTTATTGCTCTCTACAGCTACCTGAAGGGAGGTTGTAGGGAGGTGGGGGTCGACTCTTCTCCCAAGTTAAAGATGCCAGGACGAGGGGGAATGGCTTCAAGTTGCACCAAGGGAAATTTAGGTTGGATATCAGGAAAAATGTCTTTCCAGAGAGGGTGGTTAGGCATTGGAATGGGCTGCCCAGGGAGGTGGTGGAGTCCCCATCCCTGGAGGTGTTTAAAAACCCTGTGGCTGTGGTGCTGGGGGACATGGTTTAGGGACCCTGGCAGTGCAGGGTGAACGGTTGCACTTGATGATCTTAAAGGTCTCTTCCAACCAAATGATTCTGTGAGAAGGCCTGGAAGCAAAACTCTGTTGCTTGTGTGAGTTTATCTGATGTCACATAGCTGAGAGAAAGCCGGGTGTTAATATTCATTGTATGGCTTAATTCGTTTGATACGGGGTAGCAACGCGAGTGCAGCGAGACGCTTGTTATGTAGGTCTTCGTGTTGTTTCAAAGTCTTTATTATGATGACAGCAAAGTCTTGTTCATTAAAGTTTCACAATCCATTTTCATTAGGATGAAACTGATTCTGTAAATGAACAGTTGCTCTGAAAAATCAAACCCTTGCAGCTATCACAGGGGAGGTACAAAGTCTGTATTAATTATCAGGAATATGGTGTCGATCGAAGATGTTAATTGCCCTGATGGTTAGTTATTTGGGGAATTGCCATGCGTTTCATGCAGGGATAATAAAAATGAATTTTTAAACAAAGAGATCTTAAAATAATATATAATCTGTAGAGAATACCAACATCAAAGGCTTATCTCAAAGCTTTGAATTTTATCTTTGTGGTCCAAAATGTTAAAGATGAACTGAGCAATATTTCAGCTGGTTCAAGTTTGTGAGAGGAAAACAAAACAAGAGTTAATTAACTGTTATTACAAACCTTTTCAACTTTAATTTGACTTTCAAATATTAGCATTTATCTATGAACTATGCTTCTGGGTTTGACAAATTAGCTTTCACAGAACAAGTTTAATTAGGCTTCATTGTGCTTTTATGTCACTTTGCACAGTTGCAGACAATGAATGGATTAACTTACTAAAAGTCATATATTTAAAAGAATTTGTCGAATGCTAAAAAGGTTGACCAAGTTGCAACGCTTTACCATCATAAGACAGAAAAGATGCACCCTGTTTAGCAGGGTAACAGGCATTCTTTGCAGAGAGCAGCTGCTACTGACACCCCCCCTGCCTGGCTGCTCAGTCCCCACGGGCTGTGTCACCCCTGTACCACCCCTAGAGCATGGGGTGTGTGTTTACTACCTGTGAAGGGCAGGAAGGAGACCCAGCTACAGGTGCACACCACATGACTAGGTGTGTTGGTTCTCTAGCTGGAATAAAATTATCTCAGTGTGAATTTGTGTTTCTGTTTTATTTTTAGATTATCTTTTTTTACCAGTGGCATTGGGGATGCTCCATATTTATGCCTGAGAGATCAAAAAAGGGAAAAAAAAAAGTTACTATGCAGCTCTGAAGTAATACAGCAAGCTGATTTGACTCAACATAGTCCCAGGTGAGAGTGGTGAGTGCTGTAGAAAAGTATAAATAGATCCTGAAATCTGAGAAACATGCTGTTGCTCTCCCTCACAAAGGGCTGTGTCCCTCTAGGACTCACTAAATACACATCTGGCAATGCAGTAGGTCCTGTCTGTGTGTAGGAGAGCTGGTTTTGGGGCCAGATATTAGACCTGTTCTGGTTCTTTCTGACTTCTTTCTCTCTAGCCACACCTGTGCTCCTCTGCCCTGCCAGGGATAGCTAACCCCTTTTGTCTAGACAAGCTAGCTGGTGCTCAGCAGAGTCAGGAAGCCTTGAAGAGACCCAGAAGGTAATTTAATGGAATCTGTTTGGTAAAGGAGAAAGTGACAAAAAAAAAGGAGGTGAGGAGGATAAAGAAGACAAAGTAGGGGAGGAGTGTGATGGACAGAACCAAAGGCAACAGGGAAGCTGCTATTAAGCAGCACTGAGAAATAAACCAAAGTAGACACATTGTAAGGGAAAGTGACCCAATAATAACATTGCAGTGCAGTGATAGGAAGCTCAAATGAAAGCAAAGAAACAAGCAACAAACATCAGGCTGCCCCTTAAACTCCTCTAGGCTGCCAAGATCAAACAAACACTCAAGGTACCTTTGTTGTGGTGTCCATTTTGTCCATGGCCCTTTGTGAGGGGCAGCAGTTTAGCCCTGTCAGCACACTGTACAGCTGTACCTCTGCCTTCTACCCAGCCAGTACCTACCAGTTACTCTGTTTTTCTGTATGGCTGTTACTGGGATTTTCCAGTAACTTTGCCCAGTGTACAAAAATACAACAGAAGTCTGAATGAAGTGAGGAAGAAATCAGAGGGATAACCAACAATGCTTTTATACATTAACCTCCCATTTCACTTCTGAGTGCTCAACAAGGATGGGTCCATGTTAAACACCTTTGAACATTATATTTTCCTAAAATTCTACTTGAAAATATATAAAATATAAAGGTTATCTGTATAAATGCTGGCTGGAAAATGGAAAAACTGTTCATTAAATACTCTAAAATATTTGACATCATTTATTTTTTATAAAGTTAAAAAATGAGTAATGTTTATAAAACACATTCACTGTTTTATAAATGAAGAGGTTGTCTTGTCTCCCTTATTTTTCCATTTTGGTAATAAATCCATTCAAATCCATAACATCTCTACATGCTTATTTCCAGCTTTCCTCCTCTTTTCACTCTGCTTCATCTACATGAGGAAAGTTATAACAAGAAATTAAAAAAAAAAAAAAATCCCTTCTTTCCTAAGCCCAAGAAATAAAAAATGTTTCAGTTCCAGAGCTAACCACTGGATTTTGCTAAGGAGCATTTCTCACCAGGTTTGACATGCTAGACTCTCTCACATGTGCTCTCCTGGTCTGCAAACACCTTTTAGTGCTCTTGTGACTTCTCCTGACTGATTCCAGGGAGAGATTTCTGAAGAAGAGGAGTGTAAAATATTGAGTAAGGACTTCAGGATTTGGTGTGCTTACATTGCAGTCCCCAGTGCTGCAATGGTTTATACATTTGCTTTAAATGTGTGCACTGTGAGTATGTCCTTTGAAGTCAGTGGGACAAATCCTCAGCTGATCTGGGTTGCTGTTCCTCCACTGATTTCAGGCAAGTGATAACATTTATCATAGCTGAAGATCTATACCACGGGGACTAAATGCTATCATAAAGTTGAATGCTTAGAAGCTTTTTCTGCACTTACACCAAGTCTATTTCCTCTCTGTTCACAGAACTTTCAGACAGCCTTTTATAGTATTTCATTCCACTGCAGTGATGACAGGAGTTCCATTTCAATGATGGAGGAGAATCCTGTACTTCTGTGGAGCATAAAATGTTATAAACAAAAGCTAGGTGATAAATCAGTCTCACATGCTGTGCTTTACTTTTATGCTTCCAATGTATGTAGTTTGCTGCTTGCACTAGGATGGGATTCCTTTAGGTACAGTTTCCATGTGCAAAGAGATTGTGCTCCCCTGTGCTCCCCTCTGTTCTCCTTGTGCCCCCTTGTGCCATTTCTTCCCCCTTCCTGCATTGCACATGGATTCTGTGAAAATGTGGTCATGGAGTTTTGGGCTATTTTCCACTAGAAAATGAACTCAAGTAGGATTTTGCATCCTTGTCCCATTTGACAAAGGGCTTACAGGACAATTTATACTCTCAATTTTCACCCTTGTAGCCCCTTCTCTTCTTTCAAGTGTTAGGCTGATTTTGGACTATGCTGAAACAGCTCCCTGAAACCTCCCCACATTTTCTCTTGTAACTTTTTCTATGCTCATGCAAAGCCAAATGAAGCTTGGCTCTGTGTTAGGCCACAACATACAATAGTTAATTTTTTTCAGGACTTATCCTTTAGCTTTCTCTACAGTTTGTCCTCTGGTAGCATCAAAATGACTATTTAGGTTGATTTTCATAGACTTGTAATTAGACCCAGAAATATTTTGGAAGGGAAGCTAAAAGAATAATATGAAGCTCTTGTTCCAAAGGAGCTCTTTCAGAAGATCAGATGGAGCATAAAGGTTGGTACCAGGGAAAGCTGTTGAGTTTTATAAAAACCAGGCCTCTGCATTAACAAAGATCCAAAAATCTGAACTCGGATTCTTCCTCACTGACAAATCCTGACAGATGAACTTTGGGGCAACAAACTTCAGCTGTTTTAGACAATTGGGAAAAGAGAAGATGGTCAGACTTGGCCAAATCATTTTGCCATGGCAGTCCTTCCACAGGCATATGGAAGGCTCAGGATTAGTCTTTTCCTGCTGAATCAGGGGATGTAAATATTTTCACACTTCTTTTCTGGAAAACAGCAAAATGATTTTTGGTAATTAGGAACAGTAGCCACAGTTGTAGACTCAGCAATATATCAACTGTACAGCTCCTTTTTTATCTACAACATGCTTCCCAGACCCCAGAAGACATGGCCCAAGGCCAGAATCCCTACCCCCAACCCTGTTACTCAGGGGAGGAACTGTAGTTTCTTGCTGAAGGGGGAATGCATGCCTCTTGCTTCTGAGGCAGCAGCAACTGTGAGCAGATTTAATTCTTGCAGGAGCACCTTCTCTTGTATTGTTTTCCTGAAAACTTCTTCTGTCAGCTTCAAATCCTAAGTGAAGCTGTGTCCAGTTATCTTCAGCCAGAAACCAATCTGTCAGATGAAAATGGGCATGGTCAAGGGGGTTTAAAACACACAGCCTCGGATCTCAGGGGGAGGAGGAGGAATTATTCCTCCATGTTGTGTGAAAACGTACAGAATACAAAGAAGTATTCTTTGGTGGTATTAATCTTTAAGAAATGTGAGCCTGCAAGAACTTTGGGGTGTATTTACTCTATGGAGACAATCTGTCCTTAGCAAACTATGCACTTTGCTCTCCAGCAACCTATTGTTACTGCAGCTGTTGCAGGTAGATTGTCCCCCATTTGCCGAGTCGTTTTCTGCAATCTCTAAATCATTGCAGGCCATCTATTTGAAAAGCCTTGGTGGAGGAACCATAATGTGCTTTCATGGTAATGTAAAATGCATTAGAAATGAATTGCATGATGCTTACCTCTCAAATTACAGCAAAGACAATGACAACCATATGTGCAAATGCAAATTATATATAAAAATATCACGGATGAATCCCTGAGCTGTAACACTTGTTGTTCATTTCTATAAATATTAACATATCAGGATTTATTTTGACATACCACCAAGATAAGTGCTAGAACTGACAATAATAATGTATAATTTATGTCCTTCATATTACCTTAACATCACTGTGCTTACATTATTGCATAAATTAATTTAATGTTTCTGACATGCAGATTATTCAAGCATTTGTTCTTTTGTCTTCTACTGGTTTCTATTGCTGTTTCCCAAATTACAGAATATTATTATACTCTAATGTTTATTTTATGGTACATACAATTCATAAAGTCACTTTAAAGTTCTGAAAGCTTTTATTTAGCACTCAGATAAACATGTGTTGTTATAGGGTGCAGAAGGAGCATTAAAGCTTTTGTATATTCAATAACTTTATGCTTCTGATGCAAATTGACAATAGCTGAGAAATGCAAAGCTCAGGATAAGTTGAATCTGCAGCTTGTTCTGTTAGGGCACTTAAGAAATATATGGTTGGTACTGGGTGTGTATGTGAGAGAATCTCTCCCAAATCCATGTAAAAAGCAAATAATCCCCTGGAATCTGCCCCTTTCAGCCACAGTCCTGTCATTACCTGGCCCCTGTGGTAAGCTGTACATACCAAGTGTGCATCTTCATATGGCACCAAACACAGTGATGTGCTTATTGCATCCCACTGGCTATGCTGGAGCTTTGCTTTCAACTCGGGGCAAGAATTTAACTTTTTATTTCATATCAAAAAATCCCCTAACAAAAGGCAGAATATCCTTTAAGAATTGACAATTAAACCCTTTCCTTTGCACTTAATAGAAATGAAAACTGCTTCCCTCTGGAAAAACAAAAAAATAAACGACAAAACAACAGCAAACAAAAAAATAAAAAAAAATAAAAAAAGGAAAAATCAAACAAACAAATAAAACCAAACACCCAAAAGAAGATCAAAAGAAAGAAAAAGCAAAAAAAAAAAAAAACAGAATCAAACACACACACAAAAAAATAAACACACCTCCCCAAAAGAAACCAAACCAGCAGCATCTATATCATTTCTTCTGCCTCAGAGTGTTTCAAAAATCCACAGTTGTAGGCATTTTAACTGTTGTGCATCTGCAGTGAACCTGGAGAAAAGAGGCCATGACAAAGCCAAGTTGTTCACAACTCAGGCCAGCAGCCTGGAGAACTCCAGGTGGAGGATTCCTTCTTTGGAAGGAATTCAGGTTCACTTCTTTTGACTCTGAGTGTCCAAGGCAAGTATCCCCCTTTTCCTGGGGCTAAAGGGAACACAGCATCACCTCTGGCTATAGCAGCTCCAGGGTATGAAGATCAGAATATACACAGCAAGAGTTTCCACTGGTAGATTATTTGAACCACTTCTCTTGGTCTTGAAAATATTCATGGCTATATAACAGGTTATTAAATAACTCTGAAACTTCCCTGACAAAATGCAACAGGAAGGCAGAGTTAAGGTCAAGATTACCTGTCAGCAATTTGGAAAAGGCAGCTATAGGTATATGAATATTGTAATAAACCAAAATCAAACACCTGATCTTCAAGGTAGAATCCATCATTCTAAAGTACATCTCTGTCTTTTCTGGATAATGCCCAAGGAAAATTAGTCTCCTCAAAAAGACAGTCTTGAAAATAACTGGTACCTGTGCAGGGACTAAATTCTGGGCCCGAGGATGTTCTCAACCAAGTGGCCTGTTGGAATCTAGGTGCTTGCCCTTGTATTTGTATATGAAACCAAGCCAAAAAGCAGGAATCCTCAAAGGATGCTTGGAATTATATTTTCACAGTACACTGATCATTAGAAGTTCAACTTAAATGGCAGATTTAGAAGGTTCAGTTGAAATCCCAAGAACACAACACACTTGAAAAGGTAGTGTGTTTTCTGGTTGTTTAAATCAGCTATATAAAGGAGTATTAAAACAATCTTTCAAGGGAAAAACATTCAGTATTTTAATAGAGTCCTTACTTTCCCCTTGCCAGATGCTTGGGATGCTGAAATCTTATCTAAGACAGTTTCCTATTTTCACTGGAGTCTGCTCTTAGCAGTGGTAGAAAATAAAATATTCCTAGTCTTTTGACTTATTTTGATGTAAATTAATCCCTTACTTTATGATTGGTCTTTCTTCCTCACCAGCAGGAATAGTACCATGTTGTTTTATTTTACTGTAGGGTAAGGGGAGTTATTAAAAAATCAAAACACTGCTCTGCAGACACTGACGTGGAGCAAGATCTTCAGAATGTTACTGAGGAAGAGGCACAGGGGAGGCAGTTTATTCCATGGTGTCTAACTGCAAAAGTCACACTCTGATCAGTGCAGAATAGCTTCTCAAATGTGCTGGGGGGGCCATCCTGGCTGCTATCTGGTGTGGCAGCAGAAATTGCTTCCCATGGAAAAAGCAGAGATCCCAGGATGAGAAAAGAACGACAGGTAGGAGACAATAATGCTTGAGAGAGACAAAATCTGACAAGGGGGTGTGAGTGGTAGCAGAGCAACTCTTGAAAGCAGAACTTGAGCTGCAGATGAGAAAGGGTGTGCTGCAGAGTCCTTTGGGATGAGGAACAAGCAGCTGGGCATAACTAGGGGATGAAGGGCAGCTGAGGGCAATTCCTGGCATAGGTATCAGCTGGAAAGCAGAGCTGAGCCCAGAAGCATGAAGGCTTCAGGAGGAGCAGAAGGAGTGCTGGTGGTGTACCTTGAGTTCCTAGAGAGGCGGTAGCTACTGGGGCATTTTAGTTTTCTAAGCTTAACTTAGTGTCCTGTGGTACCCCTCCAGCAAGAGGTCAGGGCAAGAAAAGGAGTAAATATGGTGAATGCAGCCTCTGGGAAAAGGATGCAAGAGATGGGGGAAGTGGTGAAGAAGAGAACACAGCAGAAAGGAAGGAAGCATCTCTAACAGGAGAGCTTCTCCACGAAGATGTGATGTCCTCACACGTGTGCCTCTGCCTCAGGGAACAAGTGTGAGCTGTGGCAGTAAAGATGGCCAGGTGCAGAGCTAGGGTGGGTACTGGGTACCCCCTGCAGGACTCTGGAGGAGCCTTTCTGTTTGCCTGGGCTTTTTTCTGGGATGGCCATGGTCACAACCTCAGAGAGTTCAGCGTGCACACAGGTTGGCAAACTGCTGTTGGGCTGAGAGCTGGAGAGTGCCTCCCCTTGCAGGTCAGTGGTGGCAGAGCTGTGGGAGGCTGACCCCAGTGATCCCTAGTGTGGATGCAGCTGTACTGGCAAAGCTACCTCCCAAGAGAGAAATTAGCTATGCAGGCAAGAGCTCAGTCCTGCTGGTGAAGCCACAGCTATGCTGGGGCCTTTTGCCAGCACAGCTGTGTTGCTTGCAAATCCCATGTCCTCGCAGTCCTGACTTTCTGCTAGCAGAAGTTTAGAGTAAGATTTGCCTCAGAAAGAAAATAATAGGGAGATTCAGTTGTATTTATTCAAAGCTGCTCGTTTTAATGTAGAAAGTAAGGCAAAATCTCCATAACGTTAGAGTTTATTCACTCTCTATTTAGTAGAGCTTTTCTCACTTGCATTTCTTAAACGTTGATTTTTTTATTTTGTGTTGAGCACTTTAATACCAAATCATCAAAAATGCAATCTGGTAACCTGAGCCACATTACAGCTTCAATACAGCACTGCCACGTTCTGTGCTAAACCACAGTTCTTTGATAAAAACCATGATAAAGAGACACATTGTACAAAACACAGTGCAGCCAGCTGCAAATATGCCAGGGCTATCCAGTAGTAAATAGCATCAAGTACAGAATGTGTGGAGGCTAATGCTCTTATTCATTCCTGGATGGTTTTTTTGTTTTTTTTTTTAAGTAAAAATCAGATAAAGCAAGCCATGTAAAATCTGCCTCCCATCAGCTGAAAGCATCAAGAAAACCGAGTGATTTTATCTCTTATCTGCCAAATGAGAAGACAGTGCAAATATAGATGTACTTCCAGAGCTCCAAACTACGTTTAAGAGTGAACTAAAGCTCTGGATTCTTTCCTCTTTGTGCTCTGAAAAGCTGGGGGCAGGCCTTGCTGTTGTGGCCCAAATTGAACTCATTTTATCTCTCTGAGAAAGAGAAGTTGGAGGGGGGTCATACTCTTAGTGTCACTGAAATATATTCTACCCAAATAAATCCTTGGGAAATGTGCACACATGAAGACCATCCTGTCTTTGATACTAGTTCCCCTTGCACATGTGGCTGATACAGAAAGCTTTGGGTGAAAGCTGTTAAACAATTGTGACTGCATCAGCTTTGGTTTTTGCACACCAGGTTTAAAAGACCATTTGCACATCTCTGTATTAAGGAGAGTGTTTGGGGTGACCCCTTCTGTAAACTATTTGCTCAGTAGGTAGATTATCCTTTTCCAACATGCTACCTGAGTCTAATGACAGTTGTAGGAAAACTCTCTCTTGCCAGGCATATCCTGAAGTGCTGCCAGAGGCTGGCTGACTTTGAGACATGTTGGGAGTTATTCATAACTCAGTGTGGGTACCTACTAGCACTGGAATGTGCAAAGTGAATTTTTTTTTTTTCCAAACCCACACAGCATCTTCAGAAGGTGGTCATATTTGATGTAGGTTTTTTTCATGCTATGGAGACTGTGCATAAGAAATCATAGCATGCATAAATAGTGCCAAGACTTGAAATCCCAGCCTTTTCCCAAGGAGACAGTTCCCACATCATCTTTTTTTTTTTTTTTTTGCTTTCCTTTTTCTTTTTTTGGTGATGCTGTGGCCAGGAGTTGAGTAGGAAGTATGATACTCATTGAAGTTTGGACATGGTGAAAACTGTGTTTGTGTTGCTGTGGCTCTGACTGAATATCTGTGATCTTTGATTATAGCAGGAGTACCAAAGTATTAAAAATTTTCTGCACAGTCACAACTTGTCAGGAAGAAAGCTTAAACTTGGGTCTTAAACTCAGATTAATTCCTATGGTTTCCTTTTGTTTTCCTGGAGCTGTTAGCACAGGCTGGGCCCACACCTGGCTCTGCTGAAGAGCAGCACCTCTCCTGAAGCTCCATGAAGGATATGGGCCCTGTGGTTGTTATTGCAGAGAACTTTAAAGCTTAATTAGTTTTCATTAAAAGTAAGCAGCTTTGTGAGTAGATGCAAAACTAATTTGATCTCTTCAAATATTTTAAAATTCTTCTTCTTCGTTGATATATTCTAAAGATTCTTAGACCAACAAAGAGTTAAAAAATACCAAGTAATTGAGTGAACAGGAAAACTAAAATCTATACAGTGTATTCAGAAACACAGGGGTCTTGAAATGATTCTAGATGGCAAATGAAGCAGCAGAATACACAGATGTGCCACACTATGTGGAACAGAAAACCTGTCATCATGGTACCTGACTGAGACCAGGGAAGAATTTCCTATATTGGCTGATAACCAGTCAGTATTGATTACTGGGAAAGGATGGTGGCTGAAGGTCTCTGATGTGCCATAGGCATAGTATAAAAATCTTGGCAAAGGTGAGAGTGCTGTCAAATATTCATGCTTGGGACTATTTGTTAGAGAATCACATATTTTTCACAATCAAATTCTCAATGCTTTTTTTTTTCCTCCTAAAAATCTTCAAGTAGTGAAATTAATTCTGAAAAGTTGAACTTTTGAGTCCTTTCTGAAACCATAAGCCCTTTTGGGTTAATTCTGAGTTCCTGAAGTTGACTGTAACCTGATGCTTTTCATAAGTCTCAGGTCAACAGATCTCTAAATGTATTTCTTTCAATGGTGATAAAAGAATCTCTTCATGAAAGCTTGAGTTTGTAGGGGACCCTCTCAGTCACAGAATACTTCCAGCCTCTGATAACATTAAATTAAGAACTTGTCTGCTCTTCTCACTACAGAGATAGATCCCATATGTAGGAGGAGAGGTCAAACATCTATTCCTTCCTGTGCTGTTTTGTTTCAGTGCACAGGAGACGTGCCAGGGAGGTTTGGGGTCTTGCATTCCAGCAGCAAGGAACTTGCCTGCTCTGCAGCAGAGAAGGGGTTGCTTGCTTGGCTTCTCTGTTACTTGGGGAAGGTCTGTTGAAGCAGCCTCTGTGTTAGGAATTAAATAAATAGCACTTTGGCAAGCTTTCCAGACTGCACAGCAAATGTGAAGTTCACAGGAGATCCCTGGGATAAGAAACTTCCCTTCTGCAAGTGGTTCAGTGCATGGCTGCAGCAGTTTGGGCTGGCAGGGATGAAAGGTGGAACAGCTGGCTGACCCCTCCACTTGCCTGGGGGCAGATGCACTCTTTGCCTTGTCTTTGAATTGCTGAGTGTGCACCATCAGGTGATGTCAGAACACATTCAGATGCCTTCTCCTTTCTTACCTGAGAAAGTATGGTCCTGACTCATAGAAGCTCCTCAATGGCTGCCTGGATTGCTTCAGAGCTAACCTGTAGCTTCTGGGTGCTAAATACTGAGTGGCTGAATGGTGAGTAGGGGAGAGTAGGGGATTATCATTCTTACCCTGCAGTGTTAGCTCTGAGTGACTCTGAGATCAGAAGGAAGGGCAGCCTCTAACCCAGTCTCTGATCTGGCCTTGCCTTAGCAGCTGGGCTTTGCTAGGCTGCAGCATCAGCATCAGCTGGGTTGGTTTTTTTTATATATTTTTTTTACCTTTTCTGTGCTATGGGGCTCCCAATCTTTTTGGCTTGAAAGGCAAATGTTATTTCAGAGCCTTTAGGGTTTTTGAAGTTAGTAAGTGTGGAAGACTCTCTCTTTGTTTTTGAGTGGCACAGAAGGACAAAATCTACCTCTTCTGGATGCTGACACAGTGAAAGCACAGATGGGGTTTATTTTTTGTAAGGCCTAGTACAGAATGTATCTTTTGGTGAGGAGAGAGGTTATGAGAAGAGGAATTGTTGAATATTACTATTCATAATATGACATGTTCATTACTATTAATTATGTGTCATCATCTGCCCTTGGCCAATGATCTTTAGGGTTCTTCCAACCTGAGCCTGAAGGCTCCTGTGCCTTCAGGGGGATCAGTGGTTAGGTGTTGGCTCCTCCTTCTCCTCTTTCTTGGGCTACCCTACCTGGAAAAGTCCTTGATTTAAATACACTCCAGAACTTCTGAGCAGAGTGATTTGGGAATCTCTTAGGTGGACTGCAACACCTCTGGTTAAAGAACAGAACTGCAGTGCATTTCTGGGGTCCTGTGGGAAATCTCTGGTGAGTTAAAGCAGCAGTGACCTACTCACTGTCCCTCCTGGCCTGCAAAAACAAAGGGCTTCACAGTGCATAGGACACCCCAGTGATGTGAGTACCCAGCCAGAGGGGTGCTGAGAGATGTCTGTGATAAAAGGTGGATGTCAGGCCAAGAAGCCTTTAGGGCATGGTAGGAATGAGAAGCTCCTGGAAGGAGGACTTGGTTAGATGTGAATTGCTCAAAAAAGGAAGATGGAGAAGTGTAGAAAACGAGGTGGATCCCCAGTGAGATGGTGTGTGGTGAGGAGGAGGGTGGGCAGTGCAGTGGATGAATTTGAGAGAGTACATGGGAAATGAGTGTGGTGAACAGAGGGAAGAAGAAAAAACCAAACCAAAACCAAGCGCCCCAGAACAATTTGACTGCAACGGGCTGTGAAATGCAAAGGGAAAGAGAAACCTTAGTCTCAAAATGCAAAATACATGTTTTATTAATCAGAGCTGCCAGATGAACTCCTTTCCCTCAAGTCACAGGGATAATGTCTTTATTCCTGTGTGCCTTTTCTGAAATGGCATGTATTGCAAGCAAAGCTGACCTGTGAAAGAAGAGCTTTCTTCAATGGGGTACGTGGAAATGATTTGCCTGCACAGACAAGATTAGTCTCCTTTAATAAAAGTTTTGTATGAGGCTTTCCAAAAGAGAGAGAAGGAGGCCTTGCAGCAATTGCATAATTTTAAATATTAAGGGTGTAAATTTGATAAAGCCTCAAACCATGCACAAGGCTTCATGTTTCCATATTTTTCCATATTTTCAAGATTGCACATTGGCTTGTGAAGTTCAACTTTGTTTCTGATGTTTTAAAATGGAATTTATTTTCTAACACTTCTTTGATTTCCTCCCAGTTATTTTCCTGGATTATAAGCAGGGAACACAACAGAGATATGGTCACACCCTTTAGAATATGCTTCTCTGAAACACTGTGGATGTCCTTGTGCGCTTGTTCAGTGGTTGCTTGAGAGAGAAAAATGTCTATTCATTCTCTGCTGATTTTATTAAGGGTAGTTCTGCAAGTGAAGGATGGTGTAGGACTGCCATGGCAGGGATTTGCTCCAAGCTTGAGCACTGCTCCAGTGTTACAACTCCACAGCAAGCAGAGTTTGCATGACACGTGCTGGGCCCACTGGATGGCATGTTTAGTCCAGTGTGTTTCCTTTGACAAATACCAGAAGCAGAGACACTTAGAGAAAAGAATCCTGCTTCTGTGACCACTGTGCTAGGCAATGTCCTGCAGAACCTCTGTGAATTTGCTCTATATACAGAAATCAGAGCCAAAACAGATTTTTTCTGCCTTGGTGAATGTGTTTTACTGACACAAAATGAAGCCTGTTTTTGCTTGTGTGGTGTTGAGCTGCTTGGTAATTCAGTTATGAGCAACAATTGTGTGTTATATGTACACACATTCAACGGGAGGCTTCAATAAAGTATTTGCATAATTGTGCAAAATGGAAATGAGTAATTTGCTATCAAGTAGGTCCTTGCAAACAGTAATTTACCCAAGAAACTCTTAAGGACAGCATGGGGGGACAGGAAGGAAAGAAAAGGAGAAAAACTGAACAGAAGCTGAGCAAGTGGAGATGCCAGAGCACTGAACACTTGGGAACAAACTGTGAGTCAGCCATCAGATCCAGGGGAAAATCAGGAGCAAACCCCAATGTTAGAGCAGCCAGAGATCCAACTGACTTCCACGAGCCCTGTGGATCAACATTACCATTTCCAGGGTGGAGATGTGTTTAGGAAAGGCCTTGTCTGAATTGTGCAGTGGTGAGCCCAGGAGGCACTCTCATGTTCTGTGCTTCTGCAGGAGGCTTGTGCCTACAGGTACCCTCCATAGCTTGCATGTGAACATAAAAAGAACATAACATGGTGCTTATTTCCCCATGTTACACCATAATCTTGAGTATGGACAGTAGACAGTTAAGGGTCAGGCTGGATGTTGCTCAGAAGAACTTGGCATATCCTTTTATTTCCAAAAATATACTATTAATAATAAATGTCACAGTAATCATTATGAGGCTGCAGCTCATCTTGCATTCAGAAAGTGCAAATCTCCTTCACTAAGTATTCTTGGGGTTTTGTCATTAGCAGTAACTATTTTATATGCAGTCACATCATAACACCAGACAGTAAATGTAGTAGTCAATAACATTTATTTTTTTAAATTATTTTTTATTTTAATGTCAGACCCAATCCTCACCTCTGCTGAGAACAGGCAGAGAGACATGGGCAGAGTCTGTATTAAGGTCATGACAGTTCACCCTACAAAATTGGTGACATCCCATTTTTAGTCTGTGTAGATCCACACATTAAAATTATACTGAATTTTGTAAAAAAAATATTTTTAATAACAGAAGAGAATTTGCTCACGAGCCAATCCATTCCAAAATCCCTCTGTTCAGACCAGTATGTTATGCACTGTAAATCAGGAAACTCATGAAAAATGAAAAGTGGTGTTATCATATTAGAGACTTTTGCTCTCTTTGGCAGTACATATGTAATGCCACTTCCCATAATCAACTGGAGTATTCCCTGTGCTTTCAGAAGCCTGCAGGCTAAAGGCAAGTGGATGCTGTGGGCATTATGGTGTTGATTATATGGTGGATCTGTGTTCACAGCCTGCATGCCTGGCCATAGCCTCTGGGCATCTCCAACAGAGGAGCAGCTCTGCTAACTCCTGCATTTGTTACCTGTGTCTGCAGCTGCACTTTGGAATGGTTTGGAGCACTTCTGCTCTTAGAAATATTTTGAGTAAGTCCCCCTGAGCAGCTAACTGTGTCCTGGCCATTAGATTGCACAGGTACAGCTCCTTATTACTTCCCCAGGATTCATTCCTCAGACTGCCATCATTTCCAACTCCTCTTTTCATCCCTTTTTTTCCACTCCTGTTCCTCTGACAATCCAGGGCACCCTGAAGCTTGCCCAAGCTTGAGTGGCTCAGCACAGTGCTTCAGTTTTAGGTGTCATGCAGAAAACAAGACATATTTCCACAGTAGAGGGTAAGGACAAGAAGGCAATATAGAGAATTTGTATTTTACTTAGCCAGTCTACTGCAAAATAGTATCCTACTTTTCATTCCAAACTCACTATTTCTATTTTGGAGAGGAGGAAATAAAAAAGGTGTAAGTAACTTTTTTGTTGTTCCTGTTCAATGCAGTGTTTCCATTTACCCATGATAGACAGTTATCCAAGTGCAAGAGGAGGCATTTTCTCCTCCTTCCTGAGCTAGCCAGAGCTCACCAGAGAAGCCAGGGAGTCTCTCAGTAAGAAGCTGAGCAATCTGTAATTTTTGTGAAGTGCTTTGCTCCATCTCCACAGTTCTCTTTGCTGTCTTTTCCTGCACCCTGCCCCCAAAATAATTCTGCTGCTTCTCAAGAAATATTTTCCTCCAAAGCATTGAGGGTCTTGTTCCAGCAGTCTGTGCCTGGAGCCTGTGGGCACAAAGATGCATTTCAGCAGAGACCTTGGGGATGAAGGTGGTGCTGCTGTGGGAGCTTTGTTGTTTGAAAACTGGGGGATATTTCTGGAGAGAAATTTAGCCCAGATAGTTGTAATTTGAAATAAATTCACTTCTCAGCAGTGGCTTGAGGCCTGCCTGGCTGGGTTTGCTGCTGTCCCACGGGAGTGGGGTACTCTGGCTGTACCCCTCAGCTGACCCTGCAGCAGAGCAACTTTCTGTGCCTGTGCTCTTGCAGTGCTGCTGCTGCTTGGCACGTGTGTCTTTACAAAGATGTTTCTGGCAGTCTGAAGTGTGTGCTTCTGACAGACCTGCTTAGTGCTCTGCAGCTCATCTAGAACATTCCAAAGGGAAAGCAGCCTGCTGCAAAAGGGGAGGCATGAGCTGTGCTTTCCATAGCCCTGCTTGGCTGTGGGACTAACCTACCTGACTTTCCTACAAGACTCTGAGGACTTGAGGGGAGACTGCTGAAAAATCATGAGTAAAAAGGCTGAGAATAGACTGACTGGGCAAGGATGGGAGCTGTCAGGTTGTTGTGGTGCAATCTCTACAAGTATCCCATAGCAGGATGTGCAGCTTGTGTTTATGAGTTGGAACAGTTGCACAGAAAAGACAGTCTTTGCATCAAAACATCCAAAAGGCAGGGAAAAAAAAAAGGAAAATATTCTGTTACTCCCATCTGACAGAAAGGAGCAAGGGAGAGATGAAGTGTTTAGCTCAGAAATGCCCAGGAAGCATAGGATAAAGTAGGAAACGGAGCTTTTGTGTCCCAGGCAGCCTTCTAAAGGAGGAGCAGCTTTTAAGAGGCACATGTCCTGAATGCTCTGGTATTAATAGTGATTTACATAGCAGCTTGTAGCCCCATTTCAGCATTACAGAATAGGACTCACTCTTCTTTTGTGAAAATGACCTGGATTTCTCTCAGCAGTAGTAAAACACTGTTGCAGTGAAGGGCTGTGAAGAGGGGGGAGGGAGTATGAAACTAAAAATAAGAAATATGTACAGTTCATAATTCTAACAATGTTATCTGAAAGACAGTAAAAATAGACTCAATTAGATATTGTCAGAGCTTTTTTCTCCATGCAGCTGCCTAGTCAAATATGACAATTTTTCAACAATATAAAAGTTCTAACACAATGCATGATACATTGTGCTGAATCCATTAACACTTTGCTACCTTAAACATCCTTGTAAAGAAGGAAAATAATGTAAGGGAAGCTTGTCATTTTTTGTTGTTCTTCCTTTTGTTTCCGTGACATGTTTGGAATTGCACGCCTGCGAGAGTTTTGTAATCTAAATTTAATGATACTAAAAGAGATTTAGTGAGATATTGTTCTTTTCTCCTGCAGACATCCCTAGGCTGAGTGCTACATGAGAAGTGTGACTCAATTATACAAAAAATGTAATTTATCTTTAAAAATAAAAAGGCTTTTCATGCGGTATTTCCAGAGGGACACAGCCTTGGTGTAGAGCTCTCCTAGCTCTGCTTTCCACCACTGTAATTCCTGTGGCATGAGAATTTGCATACAGTGTACATTTATCTCCTGAATAAAGACATTACCATGGCAGTTGGTACACTGGGCTTTGAGTGTTGGGATCTGCACATCTCTGCTTTCACTCGCAGTTGGCAGTTTACAGAGTGAACAGACAGTTGGTCACAGTGCACACAGTAAAACTTCAGAGTGTAGCTCTTCAGCTGGTTTAAGCTGCAGTAGCTGGAATGTTGGGTCCAGCTCTAACCCTTGTGCAAAAGCAGCTCTTGCAGCTGCCATTTTACATTTGACATTGCAAAGTCAATGAGGGGTTATCCTGGAATTCAAAGTAGGAATAATGTGTTGATCATACAAAGCACAACCACCCCCTGCTTTTGGCATGGCTGCTGGGCTTAACCATCTGTATCTGTGCATATCTTGTGCTCTGACATGTACATGTGGCTTGGCCATTTTACCTGAACTGCACAGAAATTCTAGGAATGAAGAAGCATCTGATGCCTTTTTGAAAGGAATCAAGGCTGAAGATTGAGAAAATGTGTTTGGGCAATATTGTAAATCTCTTGTTGCTTTTGTCTCAGTGGCATCTTATCCCTAATTAAGTTGGGTTCTACATGGAAAAAGTACTGTATTGGTTGAACTTTGCAGGAGTAAGTCAGCTGAGGAGAGAGGAGAGTACACTACTCGCTGTATAATACATTAGAATGAAAGAGCAGGACAATATATATTAGGGAACCATTAAACAGTGAAAGCAATAAAAATTATGCTGGAGAAACACCAAATTATTTTTTAGGTGTGGAGGGACCCCTTAAAATCATTAACTTTCTGCAAAAACTTAATGACTTCATTCTACTCATCATTCCACACTATGCAATGATGATTTCAGGTCCAGCTAAACTCAGAGGATGCTCTGTCTTCAACTGGAACCTTGTTTACAAAGTCCATAATTACAATTAAACCTATGTATATGCTAGTAACATGTTTCTGTGCACCTATCTATACAGAAAATACAGGATGGGATGGGAGCAAGAGGACACTGTGCTCAGTTGTGTTTGCTAAGGCACTGTGTGTTGCCATGGACTTGTGAACAGCTGGGGAATCCTGTTCTGGAGAGGTTTGGGTTGGGTGCTGAATCAGTCCCTCATCTCTGTTACAAACAGGTCCATTTATTAGAGCTCTTCAGCATCTTTTGAGATGAAAGATGCTAATAGTTGTAAGATAATGGGTACATGAGAGATTGTCATCACAGGATAATGGGTACATGCAAGATTGTTGTCATTAATAAATATTGAAGAAAAAAAAATCTTCCTGTGAACGATGTAAAATAACACCAATGAGTATTTAATCTGCTTTTTTAATTGAATTTTCAGCTTAAAGAGGGGAACTTTTCTTCTTGTTTGAAAAATTGAAATAGAAAAATGAATATTGAAATGTATTGGCTTGGGATTTTCAATGCAGTTTAAATAACTAATTAAGAAAAAGTTGCAGGGAGGAAAAACATTAAAATATGCAATAATTTATTTTTAATAAGTGTAAAACAGATTATTTTAATTACCACATTTTTAAAAATATGGGGTAAATAAAATGCCTTAAATTGTCATTCATAGAGATTTGGAATTGAAGTATAGAGTTTAAAGCCTTTTATCAGTAGATGTAGACAAAAGACTTAATGAATAACGAATACAGAAATTAGCTGAGATGACAGAACCCCCTATGCTACGTATTTTTTTCTTGTCTTCCCATGCTCACTGGCTTTTTTTTTTTCTTCTTTTTTTTTTACTTTTTTGATGCTGCTTTTTAGAATAAGCTGTTATCCAGGTGAGCTTTCATGGCATCTTCAGTATAAGTATTTCCTTTTTCCTAAAGCTTTGCAACTGCTTTTAAATGCATCTCTTTGCCTCTAGAGTAGCAGGTATCTGGCTGACCTCTTCTGCTGCTCAAGTGCTTGAAGGTAGATGCAGGGCAGTGTGATATTTTTACACTGAATTTCCAGTCACCCACATTTCCACTGAAACCTTTGTTTGCAGCATTGCCAAAATCGCCTCCAGCCAATTGACTTTGGCAGAGGCTGCACACCCTGACTGGACTTAATATTTTATATTGCTGTATAAACTTGGATCCAAGTGCTCCCTATTTACCCTGCAACTTCTGCAGAGATGTTTTGGAGGAGCCATCGTGCTGCCAGTGTGTGAGCTCAGGTCTGTGACCAGGGCGGCTCCTGGAGAGCTCTGTATGGTGGTGAAGTAACAAATGGAACACAGAAATAGAGCACAAGTGAGCACAATTTGATGTGTGATGTCAAGTGGAGGGGCAAGGTCTCCTTCCCTGCACGTGTAAGCATGTGCTGTTTGTTGACTAGCTCAGAATGTTTAAATGATGTGTGTGTGTTTCTGCCTGGTGTTGATCCCCAAGCAGAGCCTGCCCCCCAAGCGCTGTCTTTGTCCAGCTTGTTCGAAGGTTACATGCTCATTGTGCAGAAATGAATGATTGGCCTTTAGAGGCCCGTGCTTCAGCTCAGTCTGTGAGGGCTGCTGAGCCAAGCAGCACAGCAAGAGCTGCACTTTGGCACCATCCCAGCAACTCAGAGGTCGTGAGCCAAAAGCCCCGGGGAAGCCTTTGGGCTTTCCCGTCAGCCCTGCACTGGAGTCAGAGCTGCTGAGCTCACCTGGAACGGGGCAGCACAGGAGGGAGGGGCAGCTCCTTCCAGGGCTTGAAGTGCACAAGTGCTCCTGCTCTTCTAGCACTGGGAGAAGCTGTCCTGCTACTGACCAGGAAAACAAGTCACCTTTTGCCTCTAGTTTTCAGGGGAAATATTTGTTCTCCTCTTCACTCTACGCATCTGATTTCCCTGCTGCTTTGAAGGGGAGAAGATAAGCTGAGAACCCCCTGTCTGTAAGCCAGGAGAGTTCTGTCATGTCTGCTTCTCATTTCAGTGCTCCAGATCTTAAGTGGGGAAAGGACGTCACTGGAAGTTTTGCTGTCTCACAAGGGAACATTAAAGATGGGAGGATTTGGCCCACTGGTAGCTGAAAGCACTGGGGATTTGCCAGGACTTCATTCCCTGTGAACTCTGACCTGGAATGAACACAGCACACATGCTATTGTTCCTCTCTAATTTAGCATCTCTTTTCCCCCCGTGGGTTTTTTTTTTTCCTCCCCCATTCATGTCTGTTAAACCCTTTATAACCAGTATCCCTGCAAGGGAGAGACTCTTTTTCCAGGCCTCTTCAGACTCCAGCTAAAACATACTGGAGATTTGCCTTTGCTTGCACTGGTGATGCTGTTTTAGGATCCAAGGGCTTCCAGTTCAAATCCCCCCAGTAGAACTAGATTCCTCACAAAGTAAAAAGGCAGTGCTGGGATTAAAGCAACCAAGGGAATGCTGCTGTGTAGACCACTAATGTGCTACAAGGGTACTGGGTTCTTTAGCAGGGACTGCCTTGTGCTGCTGGGGGACTTCTCAGCCACTGGTACTTGGAAATTACATGGTGCTACACCAGCTCTGGGACTTGTAGATTTGCATTCACTCTGCAGCTTCATTAACAATTTTAACTGGGACATATTTAGACTACTCAAGCTGCTTCTATAGGGTTGATTATTTTGTCTTGTCCTTAGAAAACAGCTTATCCTTGTGAAAATAACATATAAACTGTACTATTATATTTAGTGCTGCAAGCTTTGCTGTTGCTGTTAGTTTTCATTCCCTTTTGTAGCTGTGGAATTTCTGACAATAATGCCTTCTGAGTTAAAATCCACCATCGTAAGAACATATTCTGTGCCTTTCCCATTCTCTCAGTGATTTCTGTGAACCTCTGTCATTAGCATGGTTATTGCCTAGAGATTAAAGAAAAGGGAGGAAAGATGTTTTACTGAATAAGACAAAAGCTGCTTCAGACTTGTCATCTGACCCAGGGAAAATTATGAAATCCCTGTGTACCTCCATCCCAACTATAAAGTGCATGTAGTATTAACTGCTCACTTCTGGAGCACTCTGTGTGCCTTCATTTGTTGAAGGATTTTACTTTTTAAAAAATATTTCTTATGGAAGCTTTTCTAGAAAGGCAAGTGCTGTTCTCCTGACTGCAGGTGTTTTGTGGTTTTTGGGTTGTGAAATCTGCTACAGAATCCTTGCCCTTATGTGGAGCTGTGGTCCAGAATCTTTCATTTAGTTGTCAGTGTCAAACTGCAGATAAAATATTTTTGGTAAATATTTCCTTTCCAGTGTCCAGAACAATCTCTCAAACATAGGCTGCTTTGCTTCCGTGAGCCTGGAACCTAAGGAGCACAGGTTTTGTCCTAAATAAAAACTATATTTCTGCCAGCATACCTGCCACATACACACATGCTGTTCTCATTTCATCTTTCTGCCCTGAGGGGCAGCAGTGTCTAGTGTTAGAAGCTGTAGACGCTTGGCTCACTGCACATAGCAAGAGAGGGCACTAAAGACAGTGCCCAGGCAAGGCATGGCAGCTTGAAGTGGACCTGGGTACCACAGGAGCAGGGCAACCTTACTATGATGCCATTTTCACTTTGCACTGTCATCAGCAAGTTTATCTGAGATTAAAGAAAGCTGTCACTACGTTTATAGTCCATGATGGCACTGGAGACAATTTATCCTGTTCTCATCTGTGAAATTGTGTAGGTATTCTGTGTTTGTACCACTTAGGATCCAGAGGGTCTCACCTTTGAGATGCTCAGCACATCCAGTACCATGTAAATTGTGCCAATTAAAGGACGTGCCTCCCCACTGCAGCCCTTCCCACATTCCTTATAAGTTTAAACAGAAAGCCTAAATGCTGTTTGCTCTCTCTCATTGCTTTCTGTGAGCAGCAGAAAATGCTCCTCACACCTGATAAAACTCAGCCCTTGTGAGGAGGGCAGTGAGGAGCAAACTGCACCCAAGTGTACAACAGCTTGGAGCAGAGCAGTGAGGTGCAATACAAGTTGCTTTTTAGCAGCTTCTCTGAGAAAAAGAAACGGAGTTGGTCGGTTCTGAGGATTTTTGAGCAAGTGTTTTGGCCCCTGTATAAGGGCTTGTACATTTTGTTGCAATTCTGTATGCTGGAAATCTAATTTGGGGATGCACGAAGGCTCTGACTGAATCAGGTAGTCCAGGATTAAGTGGTGGCACTGCCTCTGCTCTGGAATGGGCAGCATTCCTGGTCCTGCAGGCTGTCAGTGTTGGCACCCCGTCTGGGGAATGCAGCAGTATGTCTATATTTTGTTTATTTTGTTTTTTATTATTCATAGACTTTAATATTTGGGCTAAGAATAACCAAAGACTTTTTTTTTTCTCTGACTTGAATCCACCTATTTCTCTTTCCCTAGTTGCTAGCATTGCTTAACTTTTCTCCCTAGTTACATCCTGTAGGAGAGCTTTCCTGTCAGAGAAGGCTCAGCTAAAGCGCTGCTAACGCTTCCCCAAGCCCGGCCAGCGCTGCCACCCGCACTTCCGAGGGCGGCCACTGGGTGGCGCCAGCCCATCGGCAGAGCCGGGCCCAGACAATGGCTGCCGCTTGTACACAGCGAAAACCCAGCCAGCTTTCAAAGCTGAGCTCGAATAATTTACAGTGCAAATAAACGAAGCAGCCAGTGCAAATAGTTACTTTGATGCTTTTTTTTTTTTTAATACTTACCAGCAAGGGTCTGTCTGCTACACGCTGCTTAACGCGTGCCTGTTTGTGTGTGTGTGTGTACGTGTGTGGATGGATGTGAGTGTGCAAAGTTTGACCTGGAACGTGGCTTTGCCCTGAGGATGCTGATGCCTCGGTTTTGATCACGGTGTATTAATGTGCCTTAATTAATTGCCCTCTTAACATCTCTGCTAAGGTTCAGGCTTTTGTTGCTTGAATGCGTATTTATTACAAACCTGCTAAGTGTTCGAGCCGACTGGAGACAAATGATAGATTTCCAACTTTAGAGAAACAATATCTATTTAATGCATGTTTAAGGAAGACTAATTTACTGCCTTAGCTCACAATTGAATGCCCAATGAGAGCAATGAAATATTAATAAAGACGTGTTTTAAATATCTCCTGTCTACCTGGTTCAAATTCTGTATTATGTTAATGATACAGATGTACCAATTTATTCTTTGAGCTAACTCATTTTCCAAAGTATTTGGTTTATAATAACCGAGGGAAGAATGCAGGACTGTGGTTAATGAGAGGGAGATACAAATGTTTACTGAATAGCACATTTGAATAGGCTGTGGAAGGTAAAATGGTCATGGTGGGGAATAAAACCAGTCGGATAGTATTGGCCACTGATCACGAGGATGAGGAGAGTCGAAAGTGCTTGGTTTCCCATTTCTGTTTATATTTACTTTTAACAGAGGTGTTGGTGGTTTCCGTTTATGAACGGCATCCTTGGTGGGGGTGGCAGTGCCCGTTCACAGCACGGGAGCCCTTTGTTGAGGTTGGGAATGGAGGCGCTGTGCAGCCTCCAGCCCCCTCAGCCACAATTACTAACTATTTGTTTAACTTCCAGGGCTCTGCAGAGCTTCTGAGCTACATGGAGCAAAGCAGGAATTCTGCTGACAAATTTTAGAGACGCTGTTTCCTTGCCGGATAGTGGTAACTTAAAAATGACAATAATAATCAAAAATAAATCAAACAGAAAACCCCCCAAAATCCCAAACAACACCCAAAAGAACACCAGCACAACTTGAAAAGCCCCATACACAACCCTTTCTAATTTAAAAATAAAATTCACCTAAAAATGACCTAATAAATCAATTGAATAATTTTGCGTTCGCCAAAATAACTTTGCAGGATTGGTGTAAATAACCAAGAGCCCAACAAAATGCATCCTTTGTGATTCGAACTTCTTACCATATTAATTTTCCCCTCAGCGAATGGGAGTAATACCCACTTGTATCTAAGATGATGTCCTGAGTGACAGTTTGAGGCTAAAAGCCTCTAAAATATTTGTAATAATTTAGATAGTGATTACCCTGTCTAGACCTTTGCTAGGTTTAAATTTAAATGTTGGACTTTTTTTTTTTTGTAACCATAAATCGGTGGCAAATGCGCACATTTGGACTCTCTGAAGTTTTCCTTTGAGAATGTTTTCTTACAGCATTCCAAAACACTGAAATCCTGGAACAGCAAGGGGTGCGGGGGGAAACCAAGTCCGAGGTAAAATCAAAAATAATTCTGGAGTATGTTGTGTCCAATCCTCACCCGGAGAGTGCTCGGAGCAGCAGTGAGAGCTCAGCTGCTTCTCTGGCTAATGCTTTTAGAGGAGTCCCATCTGACTGGCATTGCAGCATCCATTTCTGTCCCTCCTCACCAACACCTCCTCTCCTCTCTTTGCAAGCGCCTCCCGAAGATGCCTCCTGTAAAACAATGTCACAGTCATTTACAGCTTTTATGGCCTCTAAATGCGAGCCGTTCTGCTGCCTTGCTTCTCCTGACATCTGAACATTGTTCATAATCACTGGCCATTTGCTAACGGCGTAATGTGCTTCTCTAGAAAACACTCTGATGAGGGCTCGTTATCCTCCGAGCTGCGGCGATGATGAAAATTAAACAATCGCAAACTTGCTTGGCCAAGTGTTTTCGGAATGCATTTAGCCGGGCTGCCTCTCGGCTCCTACCTGAGTGAGGCCGGGGGGTTCTGTAGCAGAGAAACCCCTCCGTGCAGCCGGGAGAGGCAGTGGCGATGCCCGCCCGGGGCGGGAGCCGAGCAGGGCAGGGAGGGAGTGTAACCCTCCCCAGCCTGTCCCCGTGTTGCTGCCGCCTAAGAGGGGTTTCCAAACGCCCTCTGCTCACAGCTTGCGCTGGAAGTGGCTCCAGAACCTGCTGCCCCGCTGCTCAGAACGCGGCTTCACACGCTCCTGGGCTTACTCCATACAGAAGGGTTTGCACTTCCCCACCTAAGAACAGGTTGAGAATGGAAATATTCCATTTTTTGTTCACAGACTGCGAGGTTTTCCCAGGCTTTATGTAACGGGCGTGCATTTGTACAACTTCTCCGGTGTTGCTACGTAAAATTGTTTGAGCACTAGCTAGTTTAATAATGAAGTGAATGATGAGAAACCCGGGTGGGCTTCTCCACGGTGCCTGCGTTTCAACCCAGTTCCTATGGCTGAGGATCTGGCCATTTCAAATTCCTGTTTTAAATGAGTGTTGCCGGGCACCCTTTGAAAGCTGAGCAAAGCAGTGCGGTTTGTGTAATTTCTGACACGTTTGCCTTCCGTTAGGATACCAGATTTCTCCTTGTAGGAGTGTATTCGCCTGCTCCTCTGGCTTTTATTTTAACGCAGTACTTAGAGGCAGATTGTTCCAGTACTGCAGTAGTTAGGGAAACCAAATTTCCTTATTTTTTTTTTCCCCCCACATGTTTAATTTCGAAAGCTACCAAGGCATGAAACAATAATTCAGAGAGGCTCCGTTTCAAATTACCTTTCTTCATTAAAAAATAAAATAACCAGGAGGTCTAGCACATTATGTCACTAAGTCACACAGTAAGAGGGACCATCAAAGAATGGTGGGAATTATCACAGCAGCTTGCTACTTGTTAGAAGCATTTACCTCATGACCCTTTCATTTGCCTACTGCCACTTTAGTTTAAGAGTGACAACACTGTACAGCACTCTGCACTTTCTACTCCCCCCGCCCCCTCCCCCCTCAGCACCAGATGCCTTTGTAAAGCAGGCTGGTGAAGCAGTGAACAAAACCTTGTGGGATAAGTCTGACACTGGAAGTTAATGATTATCAGTTGAAACAAAACACTTGTTTACATGTTGTAGTCATTAGAGGTTCCAGTCAGTCATACCTCGGCTGGGATTCCTGCCAAATGTTTTGAGGGTTCTTTCACAAGCTGTGCAGTTTTGTAAATACAAAAGCACTCTTATTAAGCCTTTTTAGTATTAGACTGTGCAATTAAGATTACGGGTAATTAGATTCTTTTCTTTGGAGCAGAATGGTCCAAGATACACACACAACTTTCTTAGCGACAGGATACCATCGGATCTCTGTTTGGGTGTTCCATTACAGATCAGTGACTAAGAGAAAACTCTTTTTGTGTTGGGCACATTTTTTCTTTATTAAAAATTGCACTCAGAACTTGAGGCGGTCGAGATTTTTCCTCACCTTACTGTCAGCACCTCTGTTGCAGCCATAAAACTTTCTTTTTTGATTAGCATGTCTCAATTTGCTGGCAACTCCTTCCTTACATCTCTTTTAGTATCGCCGGCTTTTCATTGCAGCCTTATTACAACTAGGATTAAGGAGGTGATTTGGCTCTGATGGAATTTAGGAACATTTCCAGTAAGCTAAAGATGATTTTAAGTCAACTGCAGGATAACAAAGTTGTAGAAATGAATGTTTCTTTTAACACCTGCAAATTAGTCCATACCTGAATAAATAAACAATTCCTTTGGTGTTTGAAGCTGGTCTAAAGCAGCTCCAAGCCCCCATTTTCTTGTAAACACTTTAATTGTGCAAACATGCATCTAATAGAAATCATCATGTGAGCTGGTGAACCTGCTTCCCCTACTCTTCTGCTTTGACAGACCTCTCTGCATTGAGCATGATGGTAAATAATTTAAGGTTTGGGAGGCCATTTTTTCTAACTGTGAACCGTGAGACAACTGAATCATCCATACATATTTTATCTCTATTTTTCCCTTTCCAAAGAAGATATCAGTTGTGGTTGCTCCAATGCAGGGCTGCTCGCTTTGACATTTCCCGGTTGTCTGTAGTGCTAGGCAATAATTAAATATCAGGTGCATAAGCTGCTCTTTAATTTGACATGTGTGCTCCAGGCAATAAACACATGCAGTGCAATGTGGGAGTGTAATTGCTAAGGAATAAAATCTTGTACCAAGTGAGATCATTGTATCAGGTACTGTGTGACAGCTCATTTGATCATTATACCCGGGCTAAAGAGGTTGCCTAATTAGTTTCCATTAAAACTCACCCTTTAATCAGGAATTATTCTTGCATAAAGAATGTCACTTGGTCCAGATGAATGAACAATGGTTCCCCCTTGAGATTCAACTATCTGTTACACTTGGGATGCCATATGTCTTTTCAAACAATTCAGCTACAGCAGTACTCTGGCTCTGGATCTCGTAGCACTCTGCAGTATTTGCATTTTCCTGATAGTGTTCTATAGAAGAATCACAAGGGTATTCTCTACATATTTCACCAAGCCAGAGGAGCTATGTTCAAGCAGCAAGGAAGTGTGTTGTAAACACACAAATGACTAATGGGCCTCTCTTAACTAACGTGTCTTAATTGTTGTATACATCTTCCAAGTGGCACGCATAGCATCTATGCTATTACCTGGAGCTAGGCTTTGGTCTTTCACCTAGAAACGTCAAGGTTCATCTAAATTTAATAGTTTAAAGAGAAATAACTTTCTTTTCTAGCGTTTTTTGTAGTGTGTGTGTGATAATAGCTTTGTCAGCTGAAGCTGATCACAGAAGTAGCTGTGGCTCCCCTCCCAACCCCTCACATCTGGCAACTTGAGTGCTTGCCCCCTGCACCCACAAGGCCCATGAGGCTCAGCAGGTTATAGGGCTCATGCACATCACAGATATGGAGCTCATTTGTTGGGTGTGCTTCAGTCTGACCCATAGCTACACTTCTGCAAGTTCCCAGTTGTCCAGTTGAGTTGGCTCATCTGCCACCTAGCCACTGCAGTGGCTTGTCTGAGCTGAGCAGGAACTGGAGAGTTTCTCCTCTGGCTGCAGCTCAGGTGGAGAGGAAGATGCTCTCAAATCAAACCCTGTATTCAGGGGCTTCATTCAATCCTTTCAATAGATTGCTTCTACAGATGGGAACTGGTTTTGTCCTGTCTGCAAAATGCCACGGGCAGGACCTGCAGTGAGAAATCCAGCATGTGGGCAGAGCTGCCAGCTCCTCTTGCTGTCCCCAGAGACACCCTGCTAGCAGGGGCTGAGCTGCTTCCCTTCAGTGGAGGGGTGACCCTACACCCTCAGTGCCCACACTGTGGCTGTCAGTGCAGTGCTGCCCTCCTTTTACTGAAGTGGTTACTGGGGCACCCACTAAAGCAGGTCTCAAATACTTTCCCACTCTGTTTTTTTGCAGCTCAGCCTGTTGCAGACCCCTGATGCAGCTGGAGGAATGAAAGAGTTCTGTGTGCTCTGCAGAGCAGGAGGCAACATCCTGCACAGAGACAGCAGCAGTCTCCTGTTGTGTGGCTGGCTGTTACCAACCTTACACCACCTGCCATGGAACAAGTGTAGGATGCCTGCTGGAAGCTCAGCCTTGGTGAGTGCTCTAACTTCCCTACTTAAACTAAGCTCTAGGAGAAAGAGGACTCAGCACAACAGCAGGATGTGTGTGCAAAGTGGAATTTGTGTGTGAGATTTCTTGTTGCTGTTGCTCCCCCCGTTCTCCATACCCAGTAGATGGTGTGTCACACCCAGGGTGACAAAGTGGCTATAAAGCACTTGATTAACATCTTGAATCTGAGAAGAGAAACAGTCTGATGATCTAATGTGACTCCCTGACTAGGGGAGGCTCTGAATTTACTGTCTCTCATACCTTGAGGGACGTGGTTAGGAATAAGTATGTTGTGTGTTCTGAGAGCTCTCTGTCTGTACCAGAGATCAGGTAAATGTGAGCACAGAAACTGAGTTCTGATTCCCTCTGGCTTCCTGGGGCTAATCCATACTAGTTTGGCATTCTCACATGTATTTTGCACCTGCTTCTAATACCTCCAGCAAACATACCCTCAGTTCTTTTGCATGTTCTCAATGCTACTCCTCATTTCTTTCCCTGTGTCCCATTTCTGCTTGCTGGGGCTTCTGGAGGAATTTGTTGTGGCTAATTCAGAGTTAACAGGCATTGATTGGTGTCAGTTGCCATCTCTTGGCTATTACCCAAAGAGGATTTGTTGCATCTTAGTTACTTCAGACCCAACAAATGCCTAGAGGGGCTCCATGATGATGATTTATGCAAATATTTCAGTGAAGCTCCTAGATAGTATCCAGACTGCTCTGGTGGTATGTAGTGATAAAGAACAATTACTGCTAGAATGATGTGAATTATCTGGCTATAAGATCTTTATTTTTAAGGAGGTTATTGATAGCTCATAAGGAAGGAGATAAGTCTAGTAATCATGCATGAAGTGCCTTCTGTTCTGCAGGCCTCTCTTAGAAGCCTGTGCACTGAAGAACATACACAACCTTTGTAGAGGGTTGGTGTTGGAGCAATCCTTTGGCAATAAGGACTAACATAACTTGTAAATGAAAAAAAAGGGAATTTAATAGCATTAATAGGGGGAAATACAAACACTGAATTAATAATGGGTAAATTCAGTAGCACTGGTAGTAGTGGTATTTGATACAAAGGGCACTGTGCCCAAGAAGGGAGTTTTGTTTTGTCTTGAATCAGGTTAACCTCTTTAACCAGACAGTTTGTGTGCTAAGTATCATATTTTATATTCTTGAGTTTTTGGATGCGTTCACTGCATTTTTCCTACTGACTGAGCTTTGTGATTACAACGATGAACTCTACAGGTTCTTTATAATGTATGCTTCAAATCAAACACAAAAACCACAAACAGAGCAACTTCACTTTGCAAAAACCCCTTTTTAATCTGACATAGTGACAGGGGCCTCAGGAACATCAGACTTCCCTCATACTACGCATTGGAGGCAGTAGCTCCAGCACGGTCCCTCCCTCTTTCCCCTGCATTTCCTCTGCAGTGAAGAATTCCAAGTGTTTCCAGCTTTCCTCCTGTGGTTGTGTATCTGGGGCTGCAGTCAGGACTGTTGCCTGGGCTTGAATCCTGTCAGCTGCCCACTCCTTTCTCTGTGTTCTCTAAAGGTAGGCTGCACAGAACATACACCATCATTCCAGGGGAGGCTATTGCACTGGTTTCTAGTACTGAGGCTGTAACTGAATTCTTGAGCTTTCTGATGATTACAAGATGCTTCTATTTTAAATGCAATGCTATAAATCAATCAGAGTTCATTCTAGAATTGACTCAGCTTTACCAAAAGGTTCATGAACTTGGCAAACTTGGCTCAAACGTTGATGAGAAGCTGTGCTGAGATGAACCACATTTTGACTAAAATCTTGCTGTAACCCAACTATAATTAAGCATATCTAATTATCTTAAGTAGTAAGCTTAAACTAAAAAAAAAAGACCTAAGAAAATGACTTTTATAAACAAATATAGGGACTAAACCCAGTTTGGGGTGAGCGTTCAGGGCTGCTTTTGCTTTCTTCAAACTTCTTTGCCAAATTCTGATTTTTATATCTTTTCCACAAAACACATTTTTCTGTTACAAATACATATGTTTATCTTTGTATTATAAAGTGGGAACTATTTTTATTACTCTTGTTATTAATCCAAGTAATCTTTTGTGTTTCTATAAGAAATTCACTAGAGTGGAATCAAAACATTGTTCAGTATGGAATTAACCTTTCCCATATGCAAAAAGCAAACTAAACTGCATTCAATGTAAACAGAGTAAGAACCATCAGCATGACTCTACGTAATATCCTGATACTTTACAGTCCTTTTGGACCTGAACGTATCAACCATACTTCAGAAGCCTTCATAAACTTGTATAAATGTTTTCTTTTGCAATGATTTTTCAAAGTTTCCAGTAACAATCATTTATTGGCCTCTTGTGAGTTGTACTGCCCGGATTGAATATTATCAAGGAAAATAAACTGGTTTTGTTTTATTTCTCTGAAGTGCTCTCTAAAAGAGGTCTATTCAGAACGTGCATGTTGGATCGTATTCTGCCCCTAGCTATGCTGTCTGATAAAATGCCATTGACTTTATTACAGTCCACTTTGACTCTGGCTCATTTCCAGCTACTCCAGGCTGCCAGTGGAACTGAGGAGGGAAAACTTGACCTGGGGTATGTTTTGCTTCAGAAAGAACTGCATTATTTATCCTCGGCGAGGAAAGAGCAGGAATTCACATGTTCCACACACCAAGGCAGAGCCAGTGCTAGAGACCTGCTGTAAAGTTCCCCCCTTGCAGAGCTCTCCAGCAACTGACTTCCCACAACAGCCAAGAGCAAGAGGGGAGCTGAAGCTGAGCACTGGCTCCTCGAGGGAGAACAAAACCAGAATGGGCACTGGCACCAGCTTGGCTTACTGGGGCTCTTATGGAACAGAAGCAAGTGCAGGGACAGCAGCTATTGCTGACAGCCCAGGAAAGGGCCAGAATCCCTTATGCCCAGATGTGGCTGCAATTGCCCCTCCACCCACTCAGAAGGTTTGGCTGATGGGGGATAAAAAATACTGGAATGTCTAGATAGGTTTATCCATGATTTTAGGTGTAACCTGGAACACCAGGTTTAATCTACATGAGAATCAGGGAAGGAATTGAAGGTGTTTTCCAAAATGTGAAACCATCCTGTCATTTGCTTCAGACTATCCCTCTGTGGGGGACAAGGAAAACACCCAACCCATTTTGTTTAGAAATAAGCCCTGTGAGAAAAATAATTTATTTCAACTGGAATATATTCTGGAAATTTATCTGTGTATTGAGTTAATGTTTTCCAGGCTTTCCCTCCAACCATGAAGCTAACAATTTTGTCTATTACTTTTGAAAATAATATTGCTTTCAAAGCATGTCATTCTGGGGAAAAAACACCCAAAAAACAAACAAAAAAACCAAACTCACCCCTGATATTCAAGATAACAAGTGTTAGAATTGGGACCAATACTTGTATTTTGAAATATACAAAATTTACAGCAGGAAGGATCTACACATCATCCTTAAATATGAGATCAGTACAACTAGAAGTATAGTGAGAAATCTCATTTTAAAAAGATTGGAAAGTATTCATCTTAGAATGTCCTCTAAGAAAGATGGACATTTGCTGTGTGCTATACCTTCACTTTTCAAATGCTCTTCTCTGACTTTGTAAAAGGCCAACTTTCATGGGAGCTTGCATCTTAAGTTCAAAAAATAGTATGCATTTACAGCTGACTTAATTTGGAAAGCTTTTACTGTTCATTCTTTCCCATAGAACACGTAACATCCACAGCCCTCATGCCAGGAGGTTTGCTGGGACAGGGGAGGCATCCTTCTCTCTTGTTCCGTTTGTGTTAACACATACAGTTTAGCCACTTGAGGAATGAAGTTAGCATCTCCAGCCTCTTGTTTAGGAGATACCTAGATCTCATCCTCCGTGGTCTGTCAAGTGGTTATGAAAGGGTCTTTTTATTCTCTTTATTATTTAAGGTTTTTTATTCATGTCTTAAACTTAGTTTAAAACCAAGGATCATTTGTTAGCCATATTTATTTTTTTTTTGTGCTTGGGTAAAGCTACCAACTGCTAAAACAAGACAGATGTACGTGTTCAGTTGGATTGAGAAGTGAAGCAGAAGCACACAGATTTCACAGAGGGGACAGGCAAGATCTCTAATGCCTTTCCTTACAGGAAAAAAAAGGCACTAGCATGGCTCTTAGAAAGTGGAGTCTAAGCTTTCAATGGCAAATGACTGGAAACATATTTTTCAGTTGGCCCAAAACACTGCAAAAATGAATAACTAACCTGGAGGGAATATGGGAAGGGTCAATAGGTGCAAGTGCTTTGGTTAGTTAGGCATTTGCTAAAGCACTATGATGCTTTTCAGTCCCAGGAAGACACTGGTGTTATTTTACCTGGAAAATAACATAAATAAGAATTTATATATATTTATACTCTGAGAAAAGAAGCTTAAAGAAAAACCTCCACCAAAAAACACAGATCACCATTTTAGTGTTTCCTTATGTTGGCAAATTGTAAGAACATGTTTGCCATGGGTATGGTTTCCATGTTGGAACCAGGAATAGTATCTAGGTCGAGTCCAAGGGTTGTGTGGGGAGCAAACTTTGGCTCAAGCCAAAGCTGAGGCAGTTGTGTGTACCTGTCAAGGTCAGCCAGCCCACTCTTCTGTCAGGGAGCAGGGAGCAGGCTGAGGAAGGTGACTGCTCCCCATTTCTGGTGAAAGGCAGATGGCATCTTGTGTTGTCTCCAGTTTGGGCTTGCCAGTAGTTATTGGTAAGTAATACCTTACACCTTTCCTCAGCAAAAGAAAAAGGGGCAATGGACAGAGATGACAACATAGGAAATCCTGGTTTGTTACTGGGGAAATTTCATACTAAAGGTGCTCAAACTTTTGTATAAGAACTCAGAGAGATTGTGGGAACTCCCTCTGTGGAGTAAAACACAACACAGGGCCCTGAGACACCCAGGGTAATGTTTGAAGTTGTTTCTAACCTTGGTTCTGGGCCTGCATTTGGTGGGCTTTTTGGACCAAATGACCTCCTGGGGGCTCTTCCAACTCAAATGTGTTTCTGTTGTGCCCCCATTTTCACCTTGTGGTGGGACTACCTGCTAAGAGGGGTCTGCACAAATGAGGCACATTACAGAAAGTGATAAGTTTTAAAGTGAAAATGAATGCATTATTTTACATATTAATGCAAGACACACGGTGTAAAAGGCCCCTGCTGGATTAATTTTTGCTATAAATTACTTGTTTTGAGCAGTTTGAACTATTTCTTCAGCTATCCTGTTGCAGAAAAATCCTTTTCTTGCACCATTTTTCCCATGGTGTAATGAACTGTTTACTAGATGCTATGGTCTCTACAATATCCTCATGCCAGTGGCTGCCAGTGAATTCTAGCTCTTACTGGCATTCTGCTTGTTGCCTGGATGCTCTGCTCTTGATTAGTCTTGTCCACTGGCCAGGCTCTAATCCTCTCTGAAAAGCATGTTGAGTAGTTTCCCTTCCTTTCCTACATGGAACTGCTCATTTCCCTTCAAGTTTTGTCATATGAAACTCTTCAAAACCTTATTTTCCTGTCTGTTTACCTTGTAGCTGGCTGCTTTGCACAGTGCTCCAGAGCTGGGTGAGTGGGTGAGAGCCTTAGCTTCCAATTGCTCCTGCCTCCTCCTGATTCCTAACTGACTCTTGTTTCTCACCTAAGGGACATGTAAAAGTGATGCTCTGAAGACATTTGTAATACAGCATTACATCAAAATATTGGCATTAATCATTTAATTGATGGGTAGGCAAAGGGGGACCATCCCAAACTGTTGAATCTCCATGCAATTGGCAGTATATTTTGGCAGAACTTTAGGAGTGACTTTTCTTTGCTACCTCAGTTGAAGCATTTAGAATGGAAGTATTTTCTCTTGCTCACTATAAATGCAGAGTTTTCCTGGCTTAGGCTTTTGGCTGATGTCACCTGAGATGCACCAGTATCTGTTTTAAACCCGTGATAATGAGACATCTTCCCACGTGTCTGGGATAAAAACAGAACCATGTCTTCTCAGGAGGGCAGAACTTTGTTAAGAAAACTGCAAATGGAAGGGAAATATTTGTTGTTGCAAATGCCTTTGAGTACAGCAGTGCTTTGAGAACAGGTCCCTGAGAGAGAAGCAGAGACCAGTTAAGGATAAATGTGGTGAGAGAGGAACTGGACATCATACCAGACACTTTCATTCACAGTTGGGTTGGGAAGCTCAGAAGGTGCACGAGAAGACAGGAAAAATTCATTGATGCTATTTCAATTATGTAGTTTTTCTATAACTTTAAGTAGTTGTTATCACTACTACAACTAAATCTATAGCTGTAGCTTTTCTCTACTTCCCTATGTGCTGACTTTCCCTAAAGCTAGCCTAAAGGGATAGATGGCCCCTCTGTGGCTGTGCTGTGCACCCTTAGGATGCTCTTGTTTGATCAGGGATAGAGCCCAAGTGGGCAGGGGCTGCTGGCAGGTGAGCAGCATGGAGCCACACCATGCTCTCTACTGGGTGGCTATGGGGAGCTGTAAGGGCCCTGAGGAGACACAGGAATCCTTCTGGAACCCTAGAAAATTGGTTTGCTGCTCTGAAGAAACCAAATTGGAGGTGGGTGTGTGTTGACAGGCCACTTGCTGTGAATTTGCTTGGGCTTTGCCAGCGTTGCACTGGAGAGGAGCAGCAGTAACAGCAAACCACCCAGCCTGGGCTGGAGGCAAGGTGGCAACACGTGTGCCTGTGCCAGCTGCTCCCTCAGACCACCCAGTTTACCTCAGGTGGGTCTCACAGGAGATCAGCTTTTCCAGACAACAGTAAAAAAGCAGCTGGCTGCTCGGGGAGTGAGTCTGGAATGAGAGTGCAGAGAGCACCCAGAGATGGGTCTGCTGCCTCCAGCCCTTTCCCGAGGCACTGTGTTCAGGGCAGAACCTGAGGAGTCACAGAACAGGGAGTTGAATTTTCTCACACTGTGTTCAGGGCAGAACCAGAGGAGTCACAGAACAGGGAGCTGAATTTTCTCTCACAACTGCCTCCAGTTCTTGCAGAGTAACCTCTCGTGGTGGTGTCTGTGGAGCTCAGCACAGGAGCATCAGATCACATCTGGGCAGGATTTCACATTTCTCTTTCTGTTCAGACTCCTGCAGCAGCAAATAGTGTTGGCTTGTTGGAGAATGTCATTTTGCAAGGTCAAATCCCTGGGGCTTAGAACATTTGTCAGCCTGGCTCTGACAGGGTATGGCAAGACTAAATTGGGATTTTTGAAGAGGAAGAGATGAGATTTACTGGCCAGAAAGCACCAGTGAATATGAAGATAGCAAAGGTGGTTTACTGGTGCATGGTGGAGTTTACATAGAGTTCTGTATTAATCGCATGGGTAATGTGATCCAAATGACTGGTTGATATTACTTGGAGTAAACTAGGAGCTGGTCAAAAAATTAATACCAGAGAAATAGTTGTTCCACCTTTAGGGCTTTCTCCAGCATTTTATATCTGTCCAAAAATGTGTACCATTGTTTATAGCCCAACATATTAATTAATGGCTCCAGTCAGTGAGTTGTGACTGCCTTCTCTGGACCTGTCAAAGGACTGTGAGATCTTACATTTCCAGCCAAATTGCTTCTGTTACTTGAACTCTAAGTAGCAGGGTTTAAATGCTTTTTTTTTTTCTTCCCAACAGCTAGTATTCTCAATATTTTTATCATAAACGTTCCCCTGTAACAAAGAGAAAACAGCAGTCTTGTCAAAGTAAAGGTTATGTGAGCCTGCTCTTTTTATTATTGCCTTGGCATCTCAGTGCATCCAGAGTGCTGCTCTGCCTGTAGTTTTCTCATGTAGCTTCACAGCTATTCTGTTGGTTACCACATGCTGTGTTTCCCATGGTGAACACAAAGATGCATCTGGGGGGCTCTGTGAGCCTGCGCTCTCCCCCAGGCATGCTACAGCTTTCCTCTCCACTGGAAGGGATCAGGCTGGGGCAATGCAAGTGCAGCTCCACTGCCAGGCCTGTCGTGACCAGCACCAGGCTGTGCTATAATCTGCTAGGGTTATGAGTAGTCCAGATTATTCCAGAATGAAGTGTGAAATGCCAAGGCTACCATGGCCATCTGAGAAAAAAACCAACTGAGTTTGTACTGTTATTCCCTCAATTTCCATACAATGCTTGGATAAGCAATGAAGGTTCTGGTTTTTCTCTCTGGGCAAGGCATAGATAGGTGTTGGCCATCCATCCATCCATAGTAGAATCCAGCCTGCTTGGAGAGGGTTTTTAATGTTGCATAAGTGTTCTCCTTTAAGCATGTAGGACAAAAACTACTCCTATAATAACTTGTATTACTTAGGTGCTAGGGGTATAATAATTTAAACCATGTCTGTACAATTTGTAACCTTATGATTTTATCATCACAAGCCAAACCATATTTTAACAGTACTGCTGCATGACTTACTTAAATTCAAGCTAATGCACTGTGGTTTTAATCACACTGGCTAGCCAGAAACTTTTATAAGTGGCTATGTTAGGGGCTGAGCTGTAGCATCCTGGTGAGGGCTGGGGGGGTTCAGTGTTCTCTCTCCCTGCTTGCTAGTGAGGCACTGAAGGACAAGTGAGGGATGAAGAATGAGCTACAGCATCTCAATGGCCCTTGCTGTGGGAAGGCAGTATTAAAATGAATAAGTAGAACTTATGCCAAGACCACATTGCTTCCCATGGCTGCAAGAGTCCAAAAATCAGAATAGCTGGAAAGCAAGGTCACCAGAGGAGATGATTGCTGAGGTGGAAACAGGCCCCAGGATCTGTGACTTTCTTTATGGTTTTCATTGCTAAAAAATTTTGTAAGGAAACTTAGGAGAAGAAAAAAAAACCCCTTCAAATCATCAGTGACAATAGCTGGCAGCTGCAGGGAAACTGAAATGCTGGTGTTTCAGAGTCACACAAATAGCTTTGCCAGTACGAGCAGAGGGAATGAGTTCAGGTTTTTACAGAGCACCTCTTGAAGGTAACTCATGAGGAATCTGGAACTGTTGTCAGATCACTGGCCAGAGATGAATTTACAGTTGGGGGCTGATATTGCTGCCTGTTAACAGCAATCTGATTGGTAGCACTGGTTTTAGGCTGTATGTGCAAATGAAGATGTTGTCTGGAATTATCAGGTGCATAGTTATTATTGCCAAAGAGTTCATATGTCTTTGAACATCAAGTATTTTCTGAGCCTTTCCAAAGAGAAATGTCCTTATTTTCCATCTGTACCTCTGTTAAAATTGACCAAGAGATGTGTGGAGCTGTGGAGCTGGAGAGCAGATTCCAGGGAATCCATGAGCAGCAGAGCTGAAATGGTGATAGAGGCCTGCTCTGGTCTCACAGATTTCAATTATTCTTTATAAAAACCAAACCAAACCAACCAATCCCCAACCTAAGCTGTGACAGGTTCCTGACTGCTGCTCTGCTGTTCTGAAGTAGCTGTTTCTGAACAGTATAAAATGATTTTCATTCAGCTTCCAGAGGGACTCCAATGCACAGACAGTGTGCAGGCGTTCACAGACCAGCCCAGAGAACTGTTCAGGAGCAGCCAAAATCTTCAGCTGAGGCAGTTAACTTGAATGTGCAAGTTAATTTTTCTTGACTAAATCACAATGGAGCTCTGGGCTGTCACTCGTGGGTGGTGTCTAGGAGCAAACCTGGCCCAGGAAACCCTGGGTGGTTAACTTGGCGTTTAGAGAGACAGTCTATTCAATTTAGAGTAGAATAATAGTAATTTAACATCCTTGAGCCAAAGTAATTACATTTCACTGTTTCCCCAGCATGAAATTACAGTCCACAATAATTTAGAAATATTGATTCTTTCAAGCATCTGATGTTAAAAGTGTTTCTCAAATACCTCGTGCAGACTGGAAGGAAGGGAAGTTTTTACATCCCCGTGTTGAGTAATTTGATTTCTTTTTAAATACAGTACCCACTGTGTAGGTTGAAACCGTGTAGCAGCTGCAGAGAAGTTGCCACTGAAATTCCTCCTGCCTGCACCTCAGGTGCCATCAGGTTTTGTTTATGTTTTATGAATTTCTAATATGCAAAATAAGCATGTCCCCAAGATGGGCTTTCTTGCTGGTTTTTGAGTTTTCTCTTGTTTCTGTATCTTATTGAAAGAAATCAGTTTTGCATGGAGAACACCATTAATAATTAAATGCAGTCTGTGTGCTTTTTAAGTCTATTTCTTCCTTATAAATAAATGGTAATTTGTTTTAAAGCGTCATTGCACACAGTGTTCAGCTGGCTCTCATGCATTCGATTATTTTAAATAAATGTACCATAAATGGAACAAGCTCTTTCTAATTTGCAAATGATATGCAACATTTTTCAAAAAAAAAAAGAGAGAAAAAAAGAAAAACTGTAAAATTTGTTCTTAACTACATCTCATTAATATGAAGCTGCTCAATGACCTGTAAAGATTAAAGAATTAGTGAATTGGTAAAATTATCAGAATGAAAAATCTGTATAATTTTGATTTCAATTTAAAAATCTGCTAAACAGTCTAGGGGCTCTTTAGAAAAGTATATTACTTTTTAATATCGTTTCCACAAATGTCTTAGTATCAGTGTTACAAATGGACTGAAATAAAGGCAACAAACAGTACATTTAAATGTATAGTGTTACAACCTCCTGCTAAAGCTGTTTTTTTGTTGTGGTTTTTTTTTTTTTCATTAAAACAACTGAAGACATTTAATTAAGTGACCACTCTGCTAAGTGGAGCAAAAATTAATATACATAAATGAATTTATGTGTGGGCAATGATGCATAATTAAAAATACGCTTCAAATAAGGAGTTGAGGAGAAAGAAAACAATTTAGGAAGAATCTTCAAGACTATTGCCTTCTGAATTTTTAAAACATAGGATTTAAGCATTTGAACTGAAATTGATGACAAATAAATGAAAATGCTGGAGCCATGCATGGTATTATGGGACAGTGATTTGCTGCAAGCTTGTCCTGAGCAGAGAAATCCTCCTCCTGCCTCCTAACTGCTGCAGGTGGCTCAGCTTGCTGCACACCTCACCTTTACCTGCCCTGAGTCCAGAGCTCACTCAAACATAAACCTCACAGGAATCCCCAGTCCCATGCTCCTGGTGAGTATAGAAGGTATGTGGCAATGGAACAATCAGACCTGTTCTGGCCTTTCTAAAAAATGAGGGAATTAAGTGGATTTGGGTTTTGAGTTTGTGATCAGTTTAGTAATTTGCTGCCTTAAAGCTCTGTGCTTTTTGTGTCTTGGTTTTCTGACATTTCATTTGAACAGTTCTGACTTCAGCCCCAGTTTCTATTCTGGAAGAGAAAGAAAGTAGGGAACAACTCCAGCATCCACCCATGGAGCAGAGATGCTGCAGAGAAGGGGGTGAGGCCTAGAAAGCCCTCCCTGCTTGGCTTGCTTCTCTCATTCCAAGAAATGAGCAGCTGCTGTGCTGGGGATGTTCAGGTTCAGCTGAACTCCCAGCCCCACTGAAAAAAAATCAACTCCTTTATCCCCTGGGGTATTTTATGGGCAAGTTTAGCCCAGTAATGAGAGGGCACTTTGGGGAGTACAAAAGCTGGAGTCCCTAAGGCCACGTATAACAAACAGAGCAGCAGCAGTTCTTTACTATTTTTTACTAATAAACACATAGAACAGTAACTGCCATGACTTAATTACTGCAAAGCAGTTTTAAACAACTGGCTTAACACTGTATTAACACAACATAAAAACAACCACACCAGGGCTATCACTCGTCATTATTGGCCAGGGCCCTGCTGAAGCCAATGGCCTGAAGTTAATAGGTGCAGAGTTGGGTCCCTGTTGGTGTAGGAATTCATTGCCTCATGCTCAGCTTTTCCACTGCCTTCCAACTCCAGCAGCCTTGTTCTCATGAGCTTGCAGGGTTTCTGTTGCTAAATAAGTGTGTGTAGGGTTTTTTCAATGCCTATGGAGTAAGAGCATAATTCCTTTAACTGGTAGGTAGCATTTTCTAGTTCAGAAACTTGTGTATTTGTCAGTTGTGTGGCATTTCCATTGTTAAGAAATTAATATCAATATATATTTATTTATTTTTCCTCTCAAAAGCTCATGCAACTTGCCCTGGTAAAAAAAAAAAAAATTAAAAAAAAATAATATTTTCTTTATGATCTTTTGTGCTGTAATGTGGTGAGCATTCTGTTTGCCTTTCCTCTCAGGATCTTTTGACATAATATAGCACAAAGGGATTTTTTTTAGTGTTCTGCAGAGGCCAACTACATGAACTGATTATTTTATTTTGTTTTAAAGAGTTATTTGATACAGACTGCAAAAAGGTATTTGTCAGTGAAGTCAGATCAGGAAAGGCTTTTTGTGCTCTTTGATTTACAGATGAAATTTGTCTCTCAGGTGTGTGCAGTTTCTTCCTTCTCACTCCCTTGGCCTGTTGTAGCAGCTAGAACCTGCAGAGTGCTGCTCTCCTTAGGCTTGTGCAAAAATGGGTTTGAATTTCTTCATCATTTTACAGAAGAATTTT
>JANHGL010003418.1:49199-87653 GCA_024611195.1 Ceyx melanurus | reverse complement strand
GACCCTGCCAGGCCCCAGGAGTGCACAGGGTGTGTGGGAGATGCTCAGCCCCTCAGGAGGCTGCAGGCAATGCACAGCTCTCCCTCCTGCACAGCTCCTGCAGCTCTCCAGGTTCCATCCATCCCACCTCCCTTCCACCCCATCCTTTTCCTCCTGGCTCCCATGAAAAGCTGCAGTGGAAAAATAATCTTGCATCATGATGGTCAGCATCCCAATCACCACTCTGCAGTGGGACTTCCCCTGCGTGTCCTTCCAAGTGCTGAAAATTGCACAGGGGAGTGACCCACCCCGACCTTCTGAGAGGAGAGAGCTTTTGCTACACCCAGTAGAAGTGAAATCTGGGCAGAATGTCACAAAACCCCTCAGTGTCCACTTTAAGTTAAGATACTGATGGAATGAGTCTTGCTGGGCACTGCCCCGTGCCCACATCCCAGCCCCAACGTGCAAGCACCGAGGGTGGCTGCAGCCCTGCTGTCCCCAGATGTGCAAGCACCGAGGGTGGCTGCAGCCCTGCTGTCCCCTGCCCTGCTGTCCCCACTCCCAGAGCCCTGGCAGGACTCGCTGACATCCTCAGAGGACCAGGGCTCCCGCTGGGAGGTTTATGTTTCAATTAAACTTAAGCCTGTCTTATTCAGATGTGTATGAAGTGCAGCCTATGGTGGAGTTTCCTGAACGAGAAAGGTCACCAGAGACTTCTTTCCCTTTCGAGGTAATAACCACAATCTCTCAAGCTGCCATTTAACTCTTCTCACTTGATTTTTTTTTTTCAATTCCCAAAAAAACAATTACTGGAATAACAAAAACATTTGCTAAACAGAGCACAAAAAACCCTTTTTTTTTTGAGGGGGGAAAAAAAACAAGTACAAAATTGGTGAACAAATTGCTTGTGTAATTTCCCTGAGGATCACTCAGCCTCCCCGTTTACCCAGGTCCCTTTCCCCAGCCATGGGTGCATTGGGTCACTCTCCCGGTGCTCCCAGCAGACACCAGTGTGGGACCCGCTGGCACCGCTCTGCCCTGGGCTCCGCCAGGGTCAGCCCATCCCCAGCCATGAAGTAAAATACCCAGAGCACATAGCATTAATTTTCTTAGTTGATGTAGCTAGCTGTCAAATAATGGCAGCTCCCCCTCGCCAAGGGAACATGGCACGCATGCAAAATGATTTCAAGAATATGTACCCCTAGGACATATTATTTTCTTAACTAAAATTCAAGCGCATACTTATTACCCAAATCTTTGTCTCAGAAATAGCTTTGCATTCACACGATGGAATTACAAACCACCAGACAATTTTTAGGACTTGTATGTAAAACTGCTTTTTTAACATGGCTTTTATAGTTGTCTTATTCATCTAATCTCCATGAGTCATAATTCCTTTAGGATCGCTTTCTGCTTCCTACATTGCCTCTCACCAAAACAAATTAAAAAACAAAAAACAATGGAAAAAACAAAAGAGGTATGCTGCACTAGCCTGGAGATTTTGAAGAAATGTTGCATGTAATTTCTATTTGTTGCATCATTTCTAATAGGAACAGACACCCTCAGTGCTCACAAAGAGAGTCCCCAGGCAATAGACTCAGGCATAACATCTCCCTTGGAAATGAGCAAACTGGAAAGATTTAAAATTAAAAAAAAAAAAAAAAAAGGAAAAAAATCACAGTTGTTCCTCTTTCAATTTCCAGAAAATGTCAGCATGTGTGGGAGGGGTTTCCAAGCCCTGGAGCTGTGGTGCTGAGGGCCATGGGGCAGTGGTGCTCTGGCACTGCTGGGGATTGGTTGGACTCGATGAGCTTAAAGGTCTGTTCCAACCCAAATGATTCTGTGATTCTATTCTATGATTCTATTCTGTGATTCTATCCCTCGTGTCCACACTGGATCCTGCCTCCATCTGTCAATGCTGGAACCAGTTGCATTAACTTTACCTCCTCCCATTATCTACCAGCTACACAATGATCCCCTGATGCCACAGACAGAACACGGGGGGAGAGGGGGGCTGTTGTTGACCATAAGACACATGGAAATATCACCCCCCTCTTTGTCATCTGCAGATTCTGAAGACCCCAGAGCAGGTCCCACAGCCTGTGTGATGTGGTGAGACCCGGGGTATGGTGAGTGATTAGTGAAACCCAGGGTGAGTGATGGGTGAAACCTGGGGTAAGGTGAGTGATGGGTCCCTAGTGCAGAGCCGTTCACTGGCACCCAGAACCACCTTTCTGCTAAGAGAGGTAACAGAGCATGGAACACGTTAACAAGCACTAATTAACCTGTGCCTTTTTAACTGTGTGGCCAACAACAGCCATAAAGAACATTAGCATTAGATCAGAAAGAGGCTCAAAATTTAAATGTCCAGTGGGATGAAAGGTGGACAAAAAAAACAACAAACCCAACACTTCAGTGGGCCTGTAGTGCATCAGAAGCACCTGAAAATGGGATATTTCTGGGGGCTGCGTGGCCAGGGAGCACCAGGGAGCTGCTGTGCAGCTCTCACATAGCTCCTTCCTCTGCTCGTTGCACTTTCTGTCTGAAGAGGGATCAATACGCAGGGAATTTAAGTGAGAAAGCAAATCAAGCATGTTCTCAGCACAGAGGAATGCAGGAGTGACTGCACTCGAGAAGAGAGCAGTGCAGAAAGTAGCAGACCCGCTTCTTCTGCCACAGCACATCGCAAGGATTACGATTCTTATCAGATTAATCCATTCATTTTTAATAAGCAGCCTTATGTAGCTGAACTCCACAGCTTCAGGTTAAATATCTCCTTATCCCTTCAATACCAGCAGGCTCTTGAAGAGGGTTATTGAGCTCTGAACGATGCAGCTCCGCAGCTCGGGGCACAGGGCAGCCTGCTCTGAGGAGAAGAGAGGGCTGGAGCATCCCATGCTCCACTGCTGCCCAAAGCCTCCTCCCGCCCTTCCTCCCCCAGAGCACTGCCCTGACCTTCTGAAAGAAGCTAAACCAGCCCAGCTCTCTTCCCCGCAGGGCAAAGCCTGGAGCATCTGCCCCTTGGCAGCACTGGGGCTTGTGCAGCCGCGGGTCCCTCTGCCCCTGCGGGTCCCTCTGCCCCCATGGGCAGGTGCCTTCAGCAGGCTGTGGACACAAGGTCTGGCCCTGTGGAGAGAGAGCAGGCTGTGAAACAAACGGAAAATTGCCACGTGGGAAGAGAATTTCTTCCGTGTTGCATGTGGCTGCTACTTCAAACCCAAAGGAACCCGCTTTGACAAATCTCTTCACCACAAATGCATTTAGCCGACGGTGCCATTGTTTGCTTAACCTCCTAAGAAGCCAGCAGATTAGTTACCGTAGAAAAGCATATCACTGTGACATCAAAGGATTAAAAAAAGTGATGCTGACCCGACAAGCAAGGACAATGTGAGGATTAGCGGCAGCTCCACATCATAATGCCACTTAGCAACCCCTGACAAATTGCTGATAATTCCTATTGATTCTCGGGACTGGGTGCAGCGAGCTGAAAAGCAAAATCCAGAGATCCAGTGAACTGAAACTATACCCAGAGCTGAACGGAGAGCTGAGCAGAGTGTTCACCTGGGACCACGCCCGTTCCGCGTCCTGCAGCTCACAACGGGCTTCTCTTGGACATGTTGTCTTTTCAGCCCAACTTTTCGGCATTATCCTGTCAGAGCTGTGAGAACTCATTCCTGTAATTATGCCAGTTAAGATTCTCTTTCCATGGAGACGGGGGGGAGTCTTTTCAGGTACAACAACATCAGTGTGGGGGGACAGAGATGCCAAAAGACTAAACATCACAGTGAAAAAACAGAGTTGGGGGGATTTTTTTTTTTCCCTAGGAGAAACAACAACACTTTACAGAATGCGGTGCAACTAAATTCTGAGGAAAATGAAAAGTTATGAGAAAAGGTGAAAAGAGGAGGGGGGGGAGAGAGTGAGGAAGGTAGAGAGATAAAAAGTAAAGGTTCTCACTGCCCGTGGATCCAGCGACGTCTCACTGGATCGGTCCAAGTCTTCAGCTCTTCGGTAGTGGGTGCTCCCTGATCAGTGTTTTTCTGTCCCTCAACTAAAGCACTCAACTGAAGCACAGAGTCCCAGCTCTGCAGAGCTCATCTCTTCCTTTTGTTAAAGCCCATCTGCAAGGAGCCAAAGCGATCAACACTCCTCCCCTTCCAGACAGGTCTCTCAGATCTGATCACCACACAAGTTTTGAGGCACACAATAGCCAGGCTCTTACCGTTGCCCCAGGGGAGATTGAGGCTGGAGCTGAGGAACAATTTCTTCCCCCCTCTTCAGGGCTGTCCCAGGCTGCCCAGGGCAGGGGTGGAGATCCCGTGATGCCTGGAGGGGTTTCCAAGCCCCCTGTGGTGCTGAGGGCCTTGGGCAGTGATGCCCTGGCACTGCTGGGAAAGTGGTTAAACTCAATGATCTGAAAGATCTCTTGATTCTATGTTCTGTTGAACCACAGTGGTGTTCTGCAAGGGAAGGGGAGAAAAAATAAAGCAATAAAAGCAAAGACAAAAGGACTGTTACTGCAAAAAGCAAATTAAAATCTGAACAAGAGCATGTCCTCGAGTTCATGTCTTTTGGGAGTGTAGAAGCTTGGCTTTCTTATGAGGGTTGAGGGGTCTTCACTGCTGTTAAAGAAATAAATGGCAAAACAGAGAAGCAGCAATGAAAACACTGAACCTGGAATAATGCAGGAAAAAACTATTGAGCCAGGGGTGTGGGAGGGGACCCCGGGGGTCTCCATCCAAAGCCCTGACAGGCTCACACTGGACACAGCACTCCAGATGTGGTGGAAAAGCAGAGAGAGCTCTGTTAATGGAGAGATACTTCGCTGTTGTGATCACACAGCTCCAGGGCAGCGATCAGAGGATGCAGAGCAGTGAGGCCTGTGAGAAGACAATCAGACCACAGGGATCCAGGAGCGTTCAGCTATTCCACTGTCATCTCTGCATGAGCAGGACATTTGAGCAGCCCATCATCTCATCCTGTAACTTTCCCCATACCTTCTTTTTTCCTCCGCACACAATTTTACCTCTGATGACCCTTTCTGACACATTCTCACAGGCCCCATTTTAGCCTCTTTAGCATCAGGCTGCATCAAACTCTGCCCAAAGCCGCCGTGGTGCCAATAAACGGCACCAGCCACCAATCCCCTGCCTGCCTTTCCCCACAGCGGCTCAGGAATCGCCGGCAGTGCTCTCGCTGACAGTGATGCGCTCAAAGCACGATGAGTGTGCAGCCGAGGAAAGTAGAGACCCCACCACCAAGACTTCATCCCCTGGCAACGCAGGAGATGATTGCTGTGTAGAAAACGCTGCCGAGCCTCCGGCTGTGCCCTCCGGGTGGTCCCACCCGCGAAACCCGAGAAAACAACAATTACATCAGCTAAAAGCTAAGTGGAAGAACAGCACTTCAGCAGAAGGAGACTACTGCCAGGCTGAAGAAGACATCCCCAAGGGATGGGGGAAGGAGGTGTTCTCCTTCAAAAGGCATCCAGCTGCCCGAGAAGGAGCTCTGTTGTTCACATAAGTGTGACTGGCACCAGCCAATCCCTCCGAGTGCCTTAATTTAACATCTGCTGGCAAGTCACCTGCCAGAAGGTGACAATAAACTGGCATGTAGCATCCCAAGCACTCAGGACCCATCACTCCTGTGTCCTCTGTCAACTCCAAGAGCGTGAGAGTCCTGGCAGGACATTGCATAGGGAGTGCCACAAACTCAGCAAATTCAGATTTATCTCCAGCTGAAAACCCTCCCGTGACTGGGGCTTTTTCACATTGCAGGTGTCAGCGTGGGCCTGGACACCTGCTAGTCCTGGGCTCTTTCCAGGTTACTCTGGAACCCCCAGCATGATTGGGAAGCAGCTACTGTTGTGCAGGTGGTGAACTCCAGAGCGTCCAGCTGTGCCACTCCAGCTGTCCGATTTGAGCCTGTGTAAGGCAGCTGGAGAGGCTGGCACAGCATCATTCCCTGACAGGCACCACGTGGTGGCAGAGACCCAGAACCAGAGCAGGAGCAGGCAAAGGTGACTTGGAGGTGACAGCAGACGTGGGGCTTTGGAGAGAGCAGCTTCTGGAGAGAAGCTTGGCTGCAGAAAGCCTGGGAACCGCTGGGATGTGAATTCTCTCAGGAATTTTCACCCTGATCAGCAGAGAGGTCACTTGCCGAGGAGCTGAGATAACAGGGACACTGCAGACACGAGGCCACTTCTGTCACAGTATTTCAGACAGCAAATTAAGGGTTTCCTGTGCCAGGCAGGCTTTTCTACTTCCCTCTACAGAAAATGAATAAATTGCTTAATTGAAAAAACAGCTTAAAAAAAAAAAAAAAAAAAGAGTGCAGCTGGCTCTTGTCAGGCAATCCCCCCTTTCATTACCCCAGCCAGAGCCAGTGTCAGGGTGGGTCAGTGAGAGAGGATAAATGAGGTTGCAGGGGAGTGAGACTCCTTGGGAGGAAGCATGAGGAGCATCTGTCCTCACACTGCTTTCCTGTGCCGCTGCCTGTACGCACGTTTCTGGGCACAGCCTTCCCTGTGTGCACCTTGGCGCAAGCAGCCTGGCACCGGGTCTGCTGCTCCTCGCCAGCCCCTGGTACTCCTCTCAGTGGTGCTGAGACCTCTGCCCTGGGAAAGCAGGTGAAATTCAAGATGCTTTGGCTGGTTTTGCTTGCTTGTTTGACTTTTTCTTTTTTTTCTCCCCTTAAAATCTCTGATAATGTTTGAAGTACAGAGTCCAGTTTGAACTACAGAGTCCACAGGCACAAGCAGAGTTTAACTACAGGTCTCGGGGAGGAACAGATGAATGGGGACTGAGCTGTTAATTGTCTATGGAATTTATCTGATTATAGCCTGGCCCTGAGTGGCACTGGGCTTGCCCCATCTGTCACGGGGTTTGTCACCCAGGGCAGGGAGCAAAGGACTTGCCATGAGTCAAAGGAGAGCTTTTCTAACCCCAGAATAACAGCAAATGTCACTTGGTCACGCTGATGGGGAGAGGAAGAGCAGCATTTCACATCCATGTTACTGAGTTAGCACAAAGCACGTGTGAATTCTTAAACCTTACAGCAGCAGAGCCTCAGAAGAACTAGAAAACCCTGCTCCCAAATGAGCAAAGGCTTCACCTGCCTGGTCAGGAGAGCCCACCCAGGTTCCCAGGCACTGAGGTTGCCTGACACTAAGGGAGCTTTTCTAATAATGAACCATAAACCTGGCTCATTATATGAAATCTCATTAAGAATCTGTCAGGAGGACTCTCAGATAAATCCCGTGCTTGTGTGCAACGTATGCTTGGAGGAACAGGGCTTCCCTCTGATGAGCTCTGGAAGACAACCCTCCCCTGAAATTCATCATCTGAGATCATCAAATTAGGGAATGCTTTGGGTGGGAAGGAACTTTCAAAGCTCATCTGGTCAAACCCCCCTACAGGGAGCAGGGCTATCTGCATCCAGAGCAGGGTGCTCAGAGCCTCCAACCTCCCCTGGGATGATGCCAGGGGGGTATTGATTACCTCTCTGGGTTACTGACCAGTAACTATTTTACCGAAGACGTCCTTATGAACACCTAGTCTGCTCTGGGGCACTGGCTGCTCCAACAAGGCTATCCTAGTAACCCCCACCATGAACCCAGTTACCATATGGCAGACAGAGCATGAATTTCAGACTGCCAGTCTTGACATGACATCTTTAGCTAATGGTCTCACCTAAATTTTCTTAGCAGTTAATTGCAGTCTGTATTATCTACAGTTTCATTTCTTTTTTTTATCTTTGATTTTTTTTTTTTTTAATTTATGGCAATTCAAACTCAGCCCTCTGAGTATTTTCCCCCTTTTACCTGGCAGGTTAGAGAGTCCTCAAGGGGCAGGTATCTCCTCCCTGTACTACCTGCAGAGCACCCGCGTGCTGCTGACCTTCCCTGGCAGGTGTGTGTTTATAGATCATGATGGGCTGTTAAATTTCATGCTGTCAGGCCGAGTAACTTCATAAAACTGGCTGAAGAGGAAAAGCTGGTGTGTGTCAGGCATCCTCGCTTTCCTGGAGAGCTCCCCAGCAGTGTCACAGCAGGAATAAGATCACCCATCAGCTGCAGCACACTGTGCAGCACAGCAACCTTTCCCAGAGGCCTCTCCTAGTGAGGAGAACCCAGCGCTGGGTAGAAAAACCCACAGCTGGATATATTTAGGTCTATTATTTGAAGTATGCCCACGAGTGTGTGGAATGTAGTGATTTGAAAATATCATTAATTCTAAAATGTTCTGCCTTCTTGGAACACAAGGAAAATTAAAAATAAAAAAGTAAAAAGAAGAACAGTTAACAAATGCAATTAATCTGGAATTACTTGGCAGGGAAGTGTCGCTATTGATGTATTTAACAAAAAAAAACCCAACCCTCATTAAAATGAAATTCAGATGGAAAATAAAAGATGTTATGTAATGCAAATAGCCCTGATTAAAAACTGTAGCCTCAAGAATTCAAAGCCCATGCAGATAAATCACGGGCACGTGTGCGCTTTGCAGAGAACCGTCTTTAACACAATTCCAGACCCAGACACTAACATTTTTTTTCAGTGCAAAGATTTCCTTCTGAAGCTCTGCGATCGTCAGTGCAGTTTGAATAATGTATGCACACTTCCAAGAGGGTTCCATAGGCAGATGCAGCTCAGGGCTGCAGTGGTCTCTGTTCCCAGGGGCACCTGGGCAGCGAGCGGCTCTCCCACGTCGCCCGGGCTGGCAGAGATCCTGGGGGTGGGAGCAGAGGACTCAGCCTCGCATGTCTCGTGGGGGGACTCCCAGCTGCCTGGTAGCTCAGCAGCTGTTAACAGGACAGAGTTATGAATCAAACACTGCTGGAGGACATTGCTGGTTTTCACCAGCCTGTGTTCTGCACCCACCCAACCTGCCCAGGTCTGTTGCCTTGGACACCTGTGCTCCAAGAGATGAGCTTCGTCCCTGTGGCCACAACCCAGGCAGTAAAATATCCTCCTTAGTCCCCAGCACCCTCAGGGTGATCTGCGACGGCCCGTCCTCCATGTTCCCTGTGCCCACAACACCTACAGAAACCTTCACCCAGGTTCCAGCCTAGAGAAAACTGATGATGTATTCCAGGAAAATGTCCTCAGAGCATGAAGGTTTTGATGTGTTGTGCTCAGCTTCTGGAGAGAGGTCACATCCAGGCTCAGCTGATTAGTGACTGGGTCATGCATTTTGGTACATGGGATTACCATAGAGGAAATCAATGGGAAACCTTTTTTTTTTTTTCTTTTCAAGACATATTACCAGCATCAGCAGCTGTACTCCATTTTCAGATCAGGAGCAGGAAATTAATTATTAATTTCACTGCTGGAAAGATCCACATTTCTGTCCCTTTTTCTGTGTCCCTTACCTCTTTTTTCTCATTTTCCCCTTTCATCTTTTTGTGTGTCCCCAAATGACTTCACACCTGGGCAGCACTCCATGTTCAGTCACATGTGGGAGAATGTTGAACAACTTTATTTATGCTGAGCTCTCTTCTCACATGTGCAGCAGTTCTGTGTACTCAGAGGTGCTCACACTGCATTTCACATCATGCTGGACATTTCAGGAGGACACAGCTGTTCAATGGGGCACATCCAACTTGTGGATGGGGAGCATGAGGACCATGGTTACACTCCCCCAGTCTTTATCAACACAGACAGAGAACTTGGTTTGTTCCGGGCTGGTGCCCAGGAGGATGGGCAGGATGGTTCCCAGCACCCATGGGTGGTTGGTGGCGGCCAGGAGACCCCAGCTCCCCTGCAGGCAGTGGCCACATGACAGAGGGGTGGCCCAGCCAGCAAGGGACCGAAGGACAGTGTTAAAATACACAGCACGTTTGGAAGCGGACATTACCTCGGTGTGAGGCTGGAAAGGCCCGTGCAGTGCCCTCCCTGTGGAGATGATGTGGGATCCCAGCAGAATGAGCACGCTGGCGAGTTCAAGGTGTTTGACCTTGTCATGGTTTAGGGCTCTTGAGGCAGATAATGTTATATCAAGGTCAAGTATTTGGGATTATCACTTCTGTGTCTCCCAGTTCAAACAGTACCCGTCTTACAACAAAGCAAAACTTTGACAGACTTTATTGCAGCAATTGTTCAAAAGTAAATCCCGTTTCCTGGTTTTCTAAGCAGGCAGGAGTAGAAACAATCAGAAATAATTGCCTACTAATCTCTTGCCGACACGGTTATTTCCTCATTCACCAGAGCCTGAATTTGGCTGTGCAAGAGACTGGAAGTCTTTGAGGCTTCACTTTTGGGACTGGACCATGTTTACAAGGTACTGAATAGCCCAGTTCCTGAGGGTATCCACAGAACGAGTCCTGCTGCAGGGACAGACAGGGATTTGCTCCTGAGCATCGTTTGAGAGGACAGCACGACCCAGACATTCATATTTACCACCACCAAGTGACCAGGAACTTGCCAACTCACAAAGTACCACAGCAGGCACTTCCAGAACCCACTTCAACATTTTGTTTCATACTTTCCTAAAAGAATGGAGCAGAGAAGACTGAAAGCAGAGCTTTCGAGGCTACAGAAAGCCATGCCTGTGGGTGACAGCACCATGCCACGGCTGCAGGGGGATCCACTTCCCTCTGCCCAGCAATTCCTGCTGTGAATGCTCCCGAATTACGCTGCGCAAGGAAACAGCACCCATGGCACATAACCCTGATGATTCAGTGTAAGGTCTCCGGTAACTGTGTGTGACTGTGAGGCACAAAGGTCTATGATACACTTGGAAAAATCTTAAGCGGTGTGTTTGCATAGGTAGCATATAAAAAAGAGGTGAAAAAATGTAAAAAGCATTTACTGAACACAGACCTGTGCCATTTATTTCACATCTGTTCACCCAACCTCATCCCATTAAGAAGAACGATTAATGTTTAAGGGACATGGAAAATAAAATGGCTGTAATAAATGGGAACTGCTAATAATTACCACTTAGTTTTGTGTTCTAGTAAATTAATGGCATGGCACAATGCTGAGTATTAATGTGTAGTCCTCGCTTATGAATGCTGAACAGTGGCTTTACAGCACCCTGCCCACCGACGCTGCCTCTAACGACGCAGCCAACGGAGCATCACCAGCAAGTCAAGGACAGGGCACGCTCTCCTAAGAGGCTCTCTAAGAAAGGAGTAGATTTAGTGCCTCATAATGAAATATTCATATTTTTCTAATCATTCCATCAGGTTCGGTTACCAAAAGGGTTCACAGAGGAGCTGAAACTGCTCCTGTCAGTTGAGAGAGACGGGGCTCCTTCCCAGAGCACGAGAAGGATTTGTCAGTGGGGGCTGGGAGGAATAAAGCTATTTTTAAAATAGGTCAATATAAAATTCAAATAATAATGAAAGAAATCCAGAAGGCATGAAACTTGGTAATGATCTTTGTTAACACACCCAGTATTAAAAAAGCCTAAAAGTCTCCCCACTTAGCAATAACACTGTCTGTCTTCAGCAGGTGGTGGCATCTAAGTTCTTGCATTAAATGTCCCTCATCATATCTTGATGAGGTTTGAGGAGGTATTCTTTGCTTTAGTGAGTTTTTCACTGTTACCTTCCATAGCATCCTTTAGGTCAAACTGTGCAGAAGGGCCCTGGGTGGATGGGGGGTGACAAGCTGAAAAGCTTTGTCAGGAGCTCTGTGCTGGAAGGATGGTGGCCAAGGGCTCCATCTCAGACTGGTGCCTAGTTGGAAGTGATGCCAGCTAGAGGCTGGCTGTGGGTCCTGTGCTGTTCAGTAGCCCCATAGGATGGTAGGACAAGGTGCACAGCCATGCAGGTGGCAGGGGATAGGAAGGCAGTGCCTGGGAAAAAACAAATCAGATATTTTTGCTGATGGTACCTATTAACAAAATATGCACTCTGTCACACAAATTGCTCTATTATCTGCCTGAAGCCAGGGAAAATTGCATTCAGAAAAATGTAGATGCTCTGAAAGAAGCAAGTTTTAGTTTATACAGAGGATAAATAATGATCTGTCTTTGCAACATTTTTCAGATGAACAAACAGTTTCCATCTGCCTGACACCTGGCACCGACTGGAGCACCCCCTGGTAACCAAGACCCGTTATTTGCATCCACGGTTGTTTTTAACCACCCATCAGCAGTGTGTGGGAGCTGTGCTCCTCCTCCACCCCCCATGTCCTAAATCCACATTTCCATGCTCCTGTCACTAACCTGGGACTTGACTGGCAACATTCTGTCAAGAGCCAAAAGGTTAATAGTGAAAACTCGCAGTGTGCTAAGAAAGCCACAGCTCTGCTGCTGCTGCTGACAGACCTTCCCCAGAGGGGTGAATGCTGCTGACAGGAGCATGGAACGGGCGCATGGGGGCTGAGCAGAGAGGTGCTGGACAGGCACAGGTGCTGGACTAAATGCCAGCAAGAGCAACGCATGCAGCAGAAACTCCACAAACCACAGTGTCTGCTCTAGCCCCCTGAGATGGAACCACCAGCTCCTGCACAGGGTGCCACAGTGGCACCCACCCAGCACCCTGTTCCTCCTGCCACCAGCGCCAGGCTGCAGCTGCCTCCAGCACACATGGGATGTACCCAGCTCTGGAAAGCACTGTGCCAGGCCAGGGTGCATGGAGGAGCTGTCCCTGCCCTCCACGGGGCTGGCCCAGCTGCTGGGGACAAGCCAGGCTCCAGTCCTGTGGTCTTTGGAATCAAAGCCAAACGGAGTGTTCCCTAGATGCAAACTGAAGCCTGATGGGGTGGTGGGTTCCAGGATAACTCAGGAACCTATCTGGGGTGAGAAGGATATTTGAGGCAATGTAAGAACCTTGAAAGGAGCTTTTTGTAAAGCCTCCAAAGGACCCCTGCCTCTGGCAGCTTCAGCTGGGGCAGGACCTGTCAGTGAGGGAGCAGCCACCACGAGTGGAGAAATGACCAGCCCTGTCCTCCGGGCATGGCAGATGTGATGAACTGACTGGGTTTTGAAGGGAAAGGCTGAGATCTTATGTTTGATCCCTGCCCCCAAGAAAGATGCCAGTGACGGAGTGTGGTGCATACAGACCAGGGTCCTGGGAAACTGGTCTTTGTCCTTTCAGTGGGAATCAAAGAAAACTGGTGTGAAGCAAGTGGTGTCAAAATGGGTCCCACATTCAAGGAAGGCTTGGATCAGAGATCATCAGATAATCACAGCAACAGCAACTGTGAGAAAGAATCCATTGCACACAGATATAAAAGACCACAGTCATCTTGCAACAACTTCCTTCTCTTACTTGCATTTACATCATTGACTTAAAAAGTAAATCATGATTCATTCATTCTAGACAGCCTGGTGAAGCAGGATGGGGAAAAAAGGCAAGATATTTATTACTATTTAAGAGAACTATTAAATAGTCATATGAATAGCTGTGACATCTGCTCTCACTTCAGAAAGCTTCACTTACTGAGATTAGAAAAGATATTATCAAGAGACCTCATGCCTGCCCTGGTTTTCAGCAGAAGCAGCTACAGAGCATGGTAGCCACCTCAGTCAGAACACAGACCACCCCCTTCTTTCTTCCTCCCTCTTTGCACAGCTCAGCAACCTGCAGGTTTTGTGTCTTCCTTTCTCAGGCTCCCATCCAGGCCTGGGCAGAGCAGCTTCAGCCTTTACCTTGGTCCCCTGGGACAACTCAGCTGCCTCCTGGCAGCTCCTTGGAAGCACAGGTCCTCTCAGACCCTGCCTGCTGCAGGCTTGAGGCCATGGCAGGGGACTGCCCTATCCTGCGAGCCAGGGTCAGTCGCTGCTACTGTGTTCTGAGCTCCCAAGAACCATGGAGGTTTGAGGAATTGGGTTTATTCTTTTTCTCATTCCTACTTTACCTCACTGTAACGAGATTTCAGTCCCCCTAAAGAGATCTCTCCGGGGGGTCATCATCTTGTGCCTCACTCAAAATCCTTTATTCTTCACCAGAAAGTGTACTTAAAATCTAAAAACCTAAGTGAAAAACAAAAGGAAAAGTGAATGTTGATAATAATAATAACAAGGTGTATTTCAACCTCATTTTTCTGCTTCAGTTTTTGTGCTGGAAAAAATCTGAAAGTGGCAGCATAGAGAAAGTTTTGTATGTAAAATATACAAACAGTCACATAGGAGAAGGCTGATGGTGCTGACCCACAGAAGGAAAATGAGCTTAAAGAAATTGCTTCAATAATGTATGCATAGAAGAAAAGAATACAAGCAGAATTGAAATCCAGAATCATTTACCAGTGGCTACATTTTTTATGGCTGTTCAACCCCTTCCTTGCACAGTTTTTAGCAGAGCTGTGCATGGCAACATGATGCTATTTACCACTGTTTGTCTCTAGCATCTGATCTGGACACAAAGTATTTGAAGAGTCCTAGACATAATAAAAACAAACAAAACCACTGACAAACAAACAAAAACCCAACCAAACCAAACCAAAACCAACCACACAAATGAAAGAAAACAAACAAAAAAACCAAAAATACCCTAAACCAAACAAGAATAGAGAAGATACAAGAGGTAATGAAAACTTGCTGCTATTCCAAACAATGGTGGGCTGACACTGAGCAGAAATCCAAGTCCCTCTGACAAAATAGGGCACCGAAATGAAAGACAAAATTGCAGTAACAGCCCAAAGGCTCTGAAATTGCCCTTCTCTATGTAGGTTGGGTTTTTTTGCTAATATTCCTCACAGGCAAAGCAAAAGGGTGAAAACTAAAAATGCATAATTTACTGAGCAGATATCTTCTTCTTGAAAATAGGAAGAAACATAGTGTCCAGCACAGTGCAATGTGGAAAAGAGAAGTCAGAACAAAACTGTCACTACGGCCACACTCTGGTCTCCATCCAAAATCCGCAGAAAAGCAGCAACACTGAGGCAGAAAACGAAGTTGTTGGCTCTGTTCTTTTCCACGTGTGTCAGCCCCAGTGAAACCAGCTCGGACACCCTTCTGTGACACTCTCACCATGCCCAGGAGCCCGTGTTTCTGGGAATATGTTCTGCATTAGCAGCTCTGCAGGGAGTGTTTGGGTGCAGCACAGCTGCCTCCCCGCTGACCAGTGCCCTGCCTGCGGGATGATGGGTGGCAACTGGCCCCAGGTAGGACTAAAAACCACCTTACTTCCCTGAAGACTGTATGAGCCAGTGAAGCTGAGCACATTTGAAATGTCTTTGTGTGTAAAAGGCATTGTTTTCCCTGGAACCTGCACAGTTTCTGTCCTATCACCTCTTGAAAATGTCCCTTCAAACCTTCCAAGTCCCTTCATTCTCTAGACACACTCAATGGTTTGGATTTCTACTCTTCATAGTATGTCTGGGTTTGGTTTTTTTTTTTAAATCTCAGACCAGATTTGTAACTTTGATACAAGAATGGCAATAGAATTAGTAAAGCACTAATAAAAACATCCCAAGACAAGCTTAACAGGATCTCAGGAGAGATGGACACGTCTGGTGAGATGCTCTTCTCACAGAATCCCATACGAGTGTGTCTCTATTTTCAGGGGAGATGCTATAAACTGTGAGTTCACACTAAACCAAGGGAGGGGAACTTTATTGCTAAGAATTAAAGAAAAAAAACAGTTAAACATGGTTCCTGCTCATCCGAGGAACCATCCACCCTGACACTTAAAAGCAAAAGATGGAAGCTTTCCGGCAGGAGGAAATCCTCCTCATTAAATGATCTGCAGAGAGCAGCTTCTTAAATAAAGCTGGAAATAATCAAAGAAGGATGAGAAATGGCAGTCATCCAACAAGGGCTCACAGAAGTGGAACAAAGAACCGGTGACCTGGAACACCACACAAAAGAAATGAAACTCATATTTTAAAGGCAGCAGCCCCAGAAGCCGCTTAAGCACGGTTGTTCCACAGCGCTTTGGTGGACTTCATTGAGCGCTTTAAAGATCACCACTTGAATTCTGCACTTGAGGTGCATTATCAGATCAACGCAGCCTCTCGCCCGTGGGGCCCTGCCAGGGCAGCTGGGGCTCTGCCAGCTGCTGCCGTGTTCGTGACTGGAGGCACCAGTGGGCATAAGTGCCCCTTCCTTCTGCTCCCCGCTGCTCCGGAGCAATGTGGGCTGGTCGTGGGCACATGGAACTTGCTTTCCTAAACCAAGGAAACTGACCCTCAGGTAGAAGCTGGCCAGAGAATCGCTCACTGCCCCCTTCTCTCATAGAATCACAGAATCATGGGCTGGTTTGGGTGGGAAGGGACCTTTCAGGGTCATTTCATCCAAGCCCTTTCAGGGAGCAGGGACATCTGCACCCAGAGCAGGGTGCTCAGAGTCCCAGCTAACCTCACCTGGGATGGTGCCGGGGATGGGGCAGCCACCACCTGTCCGGGCAGCCTGGGCCAGGCTCTGACACCCTCAGCAACAACAATTTCTCCTTCTCTCTCATCCCTCTTTTAGTTTCAAGCCATCACCCCTTGTCCTGTCCCAACAGGCCCTGCTTAAAACTCTGTCCTCATCTTTCTGAAAGGCCCCCAGAAGGTCTCCCCAGAACCTTCTCCTCTGCAGGCTGAACCCCCCCACCTCTCCCAGCCTGTCCCAGCAGAGGGTTCCAGCCCTCCCAGCATTGCTGGGGCTCCTCTGGCCCTGCTCCAGCAGCTCCCTGTCTCCGCTGTGCTGAGGATCCAGAGCTGGACCCAGCCCTGCAGGGGGGTCTCCCAGAGCAGGGGCAGGATCTCCCCTCCTCTGCTGCCCACGCTGCTGGGGGTACAGCCCAGGGTGCCAGTGGCTGATGGGCTAAGGAGGGTGCAGCAGCAGCCCTGCAGATGTCCAGTGCCCTATTGCCCCACTGCCCTCCCAGGGAGCTCTGAGCCCCTGATCCACCTCCCCACCCTTCTCTGAGCCAGATTTCCCACAGAGACCCCTCTGTCCCACTCCCACCCACAATCCCCACCAGCAAGGACAGGGCAGAGGTGTCTCTTCTGCACTGGTGCCCCTCATCCCAGCTCTGCTGAGCTCCCTGCTGTCTCACCACAGCAATCCCCCAGTTCCCTGAATTTCTCTCTCTTCATAACTGATTTCAAAGACAAGTTGGTTTGTGCAATGTCTGAAAAATAATGGCCAGACAGAATATCTTTCTACACCTGAGAAGAAAACATAATGAAGTTATAGATGATAGAAGTACAGATAGGATGACCCCTAAGGGAAGGATCATTTATTCCATCTACAATGAACTTTAAGGAATCTTTTAGGCTGCTCAACATTTCGGCTATGATTTTTCCTTTAAAAGAGAAAAAGCAAAAGAAGAAAACCACCCAGCCACTGTTGTATCTTTCCAACTGTTTAAATTCTGAGAGCAATATGTTGTTTCAGATGTAGCTCAAATATACAATAATCCCATCATTCATAGCAAGTAGTCCTTGCCTGAAACAGGAGGATATTAATCCTTGGTATTGTATTTAAATTGCAAGCACTAGCTCAGGAGGTGGTCATCTGTGCAGAAAAGTAAAATAATATATCTTACTTTCTGAAGATGCTTCTCCTTAGGTGCTGGACGTTCACCTCTATGCTGCTCAGAGTGCTCGAGTGGATGCGATGGGCTCAGCACTTTCAGCAGCACATGAGGGTTCCTAGTCCCCAACTATCCACCAGCTCAGCAAGATTTTAAGTGACTGTCATTCTCCATTTCATGCAGGTTTGAGACAAAATGAGATCAAGTCTGAATTATTGTCTCGGGAGTCTGTTCAGGACACACTAAAGAGAACAGCAGGACACGTTTGAAGCCCACTGCTCTCTCTGCCTTCATTTTGTCGTCTTCATAAACTACAGCCTTTACTTCCCAGTCCTATCAATCTTTCATCTCTCTCAAGTGCTAAATTAATCCTATTTAAAAATGTCAATTAAACTGGTCAACTTTTTTGATGGTATTAGAAAGTACTTGTTATCTCTACTGCCCTTTGATTTCATGAAATAGGAGAGAATAATCCTGCAAAAATAAAGCCCCTCCAGCCATAAGCTTATCTGTAAAATATTCATTTTTAATTATATTATGCTGAAACAAAATCTTTTTCCTCTTTTTGTAAACAGAAGGAAGATTATATTTGCACTACTTAGAAATGAGCTCTTAATGCAAAAATAGACCTATGAAGACAAAGACAAGGGGCTAATTGGGAATGGGCTAATTAGAAGTCTTTAAGGAGTCAACAGTGGCTGAAATTTCAAAAGTCACCTTAGCAGGAATTTATTTTCTTAATTAGGCACCAGGATTTTATTCTATTTTTTCTCTTCTGGTATTTTTAAGGAAGGAAGAGAACAGCTATAGTGTGTATCTCGTAGTGCTACAGACTGGAAGAGTCCCAATTAAGCCAATGAGCTGCTTCCCAGCTGATGCAAATGGCAGGATATAAATGGCTCTGCTGAGGTCAGTGCAGGGCCCCAGCTGCTGTCAGCCAGGAGATTCTCTGGGTGTCCCTACTCACCTCCAGAAGCCTCTCTAGCAGCCACGGACACCCCCAGGGTGCACCCATGGGCTGCTTTCAAGAGCCTCCAAGACACCTGAGGAGCAGGGATGTGACAGAGTGTGACAGGCTTCGGGTGACAGCTGGGGATTGAGCAGCAGGAGCAGCAGGATGAGAAATAAAACCAGATCTTAATTTTACATGAAGGCATTACAAAGCAAGGAGGTCACACCGGTGTTCATGCAGCTGCTCTGCCTGTTGCCTTAGCTCAGCAATCCCTCCTCACACACAGGCTCAATAACACCCCATTCAGAGGAGCACAACGTCCGCTGCTCACGCCCCGATGGCTCTCCAGACAATTTCTTCAGAGACTGCATTTTTGTGCTGAATAAGCCTGTAGGCAACTCCATCTCTTGGCTGTGGCTGTGTATCAACTGATAACATCACAGGAGGCGTTTCTGGGTGCGTTTAATGTGGAGCTGGGCGAGCTCAACAGCAAGGGGCTCCTCAGCATCACGGAGAAGCCCTTGTCACAGTGTTCCTCCGAACGCAGGACAGAGCCGGAGAGACCCGTCCCCTCACGTGCCACTTACTTGTACTCATGAATAACTCTTGATCTGCCTTTAATTCCTTTTTCTTCTGAAATCTCCCACACCGAGTATCTCTAACAGGGAGTTAGAGACTCATCTGCAGTGATCTCCATGGGTAAGGATTTTTAAAATGCATCAGGCTCCACATCAACAGTGGAGAGGGGTTGTCCTATTAATGAATCCACAGGCACTAAACCAGGGATTATTTTTATCTGGTTAAGATGTTGATTTTTGTTTTAAAATGTTCCTCAACAGCAAGACCAAAGACTGATGCCATCACTAATCAGGAGTCCTGCAAGTACAGAAAGCAGAGAAGTCAGAGGAGGTAATATATGGGAACAAACACAGCAGAACAACCCAAAGGTCAGATGACTCACTCTGGAGAGCAGCAACTGGAAACTGAAATCTGGATTCTAGCCTGAGATATTCATGCAACTGCCCTGGTTTTTGTAAATCCTCATGCTCTGCAGGTCAGGAGCCCTTCTCTTCATGAGCCCAGTTGGTCTGTGGCTCAGGCAGTGCCAGGCTCAGGCTGAGCCCAGAAGCCTGGGGGAGCAGAAGCTGTATCTGAGCAGCCTGGGGTCACTCCAAAGTCAGCCAGGACTGGAGTGCAGCAGAGTGGAGTGGAGGGCTGGCCCAGACACCTTTGAAGGGCTTGCCTGGCCTTAACTACTCCTTAATTAATGAGCAGAGACACTCAGGGAGCAAAAAAACATCCTTGACAATGAAAGGAACAGATTAGTGGATAGGATAGGATAGGATAGGATAGGATAGGATAGGATAGGATGAGATAGGAAAAGAGGGACATTTCAGCAGAAAGGGATAAAACAATCATCTAGTCCAACTGCCCAACCACTTCACTGCTGACCAAAAGTGAAATCATATTATTAGGAGCATTGTCCAATATTATTGATATTTCCTTCCATGTGATTTATGTGCCAGGTCCGTTTGCCAGCACCTCCCCACAGCCTCCTGAGCCCACAGTGTGAGCACGGGGGCTGGTCCTGAGAGCACGAGCCTCACACCATTCTGCACTGAGAAACACGTTGGGTTTCTGCGTAGATTGAAGGGGAGCACTGGGAGCATTTGAGGGATCTCTCTGGAGTTTCTCAAAGCACTTTGGTTTTGTTTTATTTTTAATTATTGGAGTTCAGTTGTGTCCCTGAACTCACATTTATTTTTGTGTAGTCGCTTTCCTTCAGCTGAATGCCTTTATATGATCTTCCTTTGGAGACATAACAACCCATATTTCAGTGCCACTACCCCATCCTAAAAGTCAAGCATCTGCTGTGGGGCAGCACCCAACTGCTCCAAAATGATCAAAACGAGGTGGGAGAAGAACAGGGGGGATCTTGCCAGCTGGGAAATTCTCGAACTTCCTGCCAGGAGCTGTCAGAGCCAGAAGGTCTCCCCTGAGCCTCCTTCTCTCCAAGCTCAACAGCCCCAGGTCCCTCAGCTGCTCCTCCCCACACTCCTGCTCCAGACCCTTCCCCAGCTCCATTGCCCTTCTCTGGCCACCTCCAGCCCTTCAATGTCCTGCTGGGGGTAAGGGGCCCTTGTTTAATAATAAACTGGACTGTGCAATGCAGCAAGTAATGTAGGACCATTTCAGGCAGGGCAGACCAACCTCTGCATGATGTCCACCACAGATGTGACCTACTGCTGTGCTGGGAGCTCTGGTGGCCCAAAATACTGCAGAAGAATTAAACTTTTCAGGCAGTGGCTTTGCCAAGTAGAAAGAAAAATGTGAAAACAGCTCCTGAATTGAGAGCACACCTGCATTCAACAGTGTCTCTTTTCAACAGAAAATACCTTCCTGGCTCCAAGATCCCTTTTCTGATTAAAGTTTTTGAAACTGGCACACTCCTGTAATACATTTTGATGAAATCCCCTTCTCCAGTGAAATTGTTATACTGGATAACTTCCAGGCAACAGGAGCACAAAGACTGTTAATCAGGTTCAGGAGAATATACAGTGACTACAAAACCAGTATTAAACCACTGATGGTAGGCAGTCCAAAATTTGTGTCTCACAGAGAACAAACTTATTCTTGAGAGCAGGATTACAGATATAAAACCAGAAAAAAACCCCAAACAAAACAACAAAAAAAAAAACCAACAAAAACCAACCTTGAAGGCCAGAACTTAAGTGATTTCCTTCCTATTGCTCTATTCTCAAACTGACATCAGGTAACTGAGGCTTTTATTCTTAGGATAGACTGAAATCCATCCTGTCCTGTGGTGACAGGCAGAAAGACTCAAATTCTGCTCCCAGTGCTGTGCAGAACAGAGGGAGATGCCCCATTTTCTGCCCACAGCCCCAGTTGCCTGCACTTCTGGTGTCAGAGCCCCCAGGCAGCTGAGGGGGTGGCAGTGGTACCTGAGACCATGAGAGAGAGGTGAGCTGGTCTGCTTCAAATGATAATTGCTGTGGACAGAGGTGGGCTTAATTGGGTGGCATCTTGTCAGGCAGGTCTGAGAGAAGTGCCTGTCCCTTCTCCTGATACTGAAATCTCTACTAAACTGAGATGAAGGTTTAAACTGGGAATAGAAGCCACAGAGTCAGAGAGTGGAAGAAAGGTTTTAAGGCAGAGGAGCACTAGATCATGATCTGTGAAGGTCTGCAGGGAGTTAAAGTGCTTTACTGGTGTCCTAGAGAAGAAAAATTTGGAGTTGAATTTCATCACTTTCTTCCGTGTGTTGGATTTTTATTTTTGGGCTATTTTGAGGCTTTTTGTTTTTTTTTTTCAAGGGCAAGAACATGCATTGGTGATGCTCCTGAAGTGCTACAAAAATGTGAGTTCAGGCAAACAGAGGATAGATGCAAAGGAGCTGGCTCTGGGGAGAGGCAGCCAAACCTTCCGATTCTCTTCTCTCTAAATGATCAGTAACTCGCTGATAAATGGATCTGCGTGACTCTGGCAGTGCTGAGGAATGGCTGACGCTGGGAAACTTGAAGATTGATGCACTGTTCAACCTTAAGCTAAACATAGAACGTCGACGCTAATTCACTGGCAGGACCCACAACCTGGATTTCATCATTATATATAATTAAACATGTTGCTTCATGAATTTTACAAAAATGGTGCAAAGTTGCTAATGGGGTGTCTTAAATTCTATTAACATTCATTTAATCTTTTTGGTTTCTCTTTAAATGTGCATTTAAAATTCTAATCACTGCAAAAAGATTTTAATAAAACACAATGTTAATGAGATATGTGAAAGACCTATTAAAAAAAAAAAAAAGAACTCTTAAAAAAAAAAATAACCCTGTAAGAAAGAAAAAGGAAAGATGCTAAGCTAAACTGGCATATAAATATAGCCAGGGAGCTATTTAAAGAGCGAGGGAAAGCACGGATGTGTTCTAGGATGGCATGATTTTAAAAGGCCCTTTTTTTGTACTAAATATTAGTTATTGGGATTAATTAGGGGATTAAGCTTTGAATTCTTGAATTCTTCCCAGCTCAGCCATTTGTTTTTGTGCTCTCTACCTTGCTCTGCAACAATCCTGTCCCTGGTGTGCACGGCTGGGTGGCTCTGCTCTGGTGGCTGCAGCGCCCGTACCTGCTGCCTGGTCCCAGAACCCATCACTGTCCCACTGATGTGCCCCAGGGCTGGCTGCTGCCACTGACTGACCTGCTGGAGAACAGACAGACACCAAAAGGTGATGGAAACTCTGTCCTGGCAGATCAAATGCCATTCAACTCAGCTTGAGGAGCAAGCAGGAGCAAGATCTTCCATGAAGTCCTTCACAAAAGCACCACCAACAGAAACTGCCAGGACTCAAAGAATGACCTTTCCACTGGGCACATCCACAAGAGCTGCTCGTGCAGCAGAGCTTGCTTGGTCTCCTCCTTCAACAGGAGCCTCATCCCTGCCACGGAGAGGCACATTGATACCCAGCATCTCCAGTGACCTCCAGATCTGTTCATCAGTCAGAAATTACCTTTACTTTTACTGTTCCATCTCTCCTGGAGTTATCCCGGGTGCTCTTCTGCCCTGGCCTGGGGACAGCTCCTGGCACGTACAGCAAGTGCAGATGCTCACCTTCTGTAACATCAGAACCAACCCCTCACAGGCAACCCCTGAGAGTGACAGAAAAGTGACACGTGATCTCAACCTTCACCCAACGTCCTAGCTGTGCTGTGACATGGGCTTCAGCTGAATCTTCCCACACCAGCCCAGCTGCCGTTTGACACGGATCTCGCCACGCTTTGCTCGTGCCAGCAGCAAACCTCAAGTCTGAAGGCAAAGCCCCATCCAGCTTCTTACTGGGACCCTTGTGCTCTGCAGAAGATCCTCACCCTCCTCCCTTCTGGGACAGCCCCTGGCAGCAGAGCCCGGAGGACAGAAAGAGACTTTTCTTGTGAGTAGAGTGAACAACACAGCCTGCCCCACCCCCAGTACTGCCCGGTTCAAAAAGACTGCAGGTGCAGTCAGGCCAAGCAAGGATTATAAAACCCCTGCTCACTCAGGAGCTCAGTGATAGCACAGGCAGCCCAGGAGCTCTGCTGAGAGCCAGCTGTACTCCAGCCATGGAATAAATCGCTGCCAGGGTGCACGGAGCTGGTGTGCTTCAGCCAGAAAGTGGGATTCTCACGATCAGCAGAGAGAGAATGTTCTCTGCTAAGAATGTAATTATTTATTAGCCACTTGCAGGAGTTTCTGGATGTGCTGCTACTGGAGAACAACCCGGAGGGATGTGGAGTGCTCATGCCTGGGTCTTCCCTGAGTCTGCCCACACCCTGGAACAAAGCCCTGCAGGAGCAGGAGGGCTGAGGGCTCGCATGGTCCCGGGAAGGATGATGCCCACGAGGGGCACATGGAGTGCTGGGCGCTGGTCTCCGGGTGCTCCCAGTAGCTGAGAGGAGCCAAAGGCTCCACAGGGCATGAGAGAGAGGGAGAAGAGGGGAACACAAAGGGAAAAGCCCTTGTAGGCACCTCTGAATGAGGCAATAGCCCCATTTTGTGCTATTTTGTTAAGTTTCAATTTGAAGCTGTTCAAGGACCTGAAAGCAAAGGAGATTGAGACTCAGCAAGGAATTCCTTCCCAGGCTGGCAAGAAAGCCGATCACCTCGGCTACAGAGGTAAATCAGCACATAAAATGCCTTTTATTACTTCCAATTTCATCACTCTGGTCCCATATCTCTCTGTTCTCTAACCTCCACTTCTCAAACCTCCTTATGCCTGCTCTGATTCTTACCTGTGTTTGCAGTTTAGCTTCCAGTGCCCCAGAGAAAAACACCTCCAGCAGTAAATTCACCAAAACCACAAACTGCTCGGAAAATGCTGGGGAAAAGAAGCAAAACCCTGTGACTGCTCTCTCCAGTTTCCTACTCTCTCCAGCTTTTTATTTGTTAGTTCAGGAGTCCCCTTCTCTGGAGATTTTCCAGCCACACCTGGATGCGTTCCTTTGTAACCTGTGCTATATTATATTATATTATATTATAATAATTATATTATAGTATTATATTTATTATATCATATGGTCCTGCTCTGGCAGGGGGTTGGACTCAAAGATCTCCAGGGTCCCTTCCAACCCCTGACATCCTGTGATCCTGTAATCCCCAGTATTTGGGAACATGCAGAAGTGCTGAAACTCAAAGAGAGATCCTTAAGGCTGTGCCATGAAAAAAACCTTTATTTGTTTGTAAACAGGCAGGTTTACTGACCGAGCTGATCCTGGTGTGTATGTCTCAGGCTGGGACCCTCCAGTCTCCTAGAGAAGGGACATTTTTGAGTCTCTTGCAATTGTGCAGCAATTTCTATTATGTCTACTATTTCTAGTAGATAGAAATGGGTCATTTCATGCACAATTTACAATATGCAAAAGTCAATACATATCATTAACATGAGCTGAGCATGAAGAAATCATCTGTATTATTAAAAGTGACTGCATGACTAGCTGGTGCAATTCCCAACAGACTGTTGCAGAAGATTTTGTGGGAACTGTCCTGCAAACACACACACACATTCAAATGCCCTTTTTATACAGTTTCTTCACACATATGTGCTGGTACCTGCACTCCTGATACTGGAGGGGCAAAGCCATCACAGATACCACTGCTTTACAGTCTTTCCAGTTTCTATGATGCCCCACTCCTATTCTCATTCACCCCAGCCTCTGTGAGAGCAGCACTGAGCACACGGTCACTGTCCTAGCACATCAGAACACTCAATGTGTGATGGAAGGGCCGTGTCCTGTGCTCCTTTGCTGGCCTGGGTCATGAACTGCCCTACCTACCAGGCTGGCTCAGCCTCAGAGCCAGCTCGGAGCTCGTGGCAGGAACACGTGCATCTTGCTGAGATGTTCTTCAGCCCTGTTTGCTTAAAAAAGGAGCGTGGCTATTTTACTAAAGCACTGTACATGCAAATGCTGAACGTAAGGGGAAAAAAAAGTCAAAGAAAAAAAAAGTAAATGTAATTCCCCGCTGTGTTTTTCAGGCAGTGCCCTGGCAGCAGGAGTGCCCATCCCGGGCTGAGCAAAGTGTGAGAGCATCCACAGGAAGGGACACAAGTTCCATGCTGATACAGCTGACCTGCTCCTGCACTTGCTCCCTCTACAAGTATCTTCTGCTCCCATGACAGGTTCTTAGTTGCTGGTGCCACATCTGCCCCTGCAGCGGAGGCAGGGAGGCTGAAGAGCAGTCAGAGCTCACAGTGCCATCACCTCTGTTACCATCCTCTGTCAAATTGCCTTCTGCAAAGCTGCCCTTCCAGGTGTCTGACACTGTAACAGGTGAGTCACTGAACAGACATTTGGTTTTAAAATAATAATTATTTTGAAAAATAACCATCTTTGCAAAGACACAAAGTTCACATTTCCAGGTGAGCCGCTGGCACATCTTTGCCTCCCACAGGAGGAGGATTTGGCCTCAGGCTGCCGATGCCATGGGGTGTGGGGTTGTGTTGAGCACTGGCTGAAAACAAGTTACATGATGAAGTCACAGAAATGTTCAGAGCACGAGTTAGTGAGAACACAGCTTCTCTTGCTCGGGCACACAGTTTATTAGCAAACATCACTGGCTGATATTTTGCTCTATCTGCTCTTCCCATCAGCCACGTGGGAGGGAATCTGTGAATTGTGCTATAGCAATTAATACACACTTACATACTTCGTACAAAGCCATCGAATGGATTATGCTACAACAGCAAATGCACTAAGGCAAACAATGGGACTTCATGAATATTTAGTTGTTATAATTTCTTTGAAGAAGCAAAGGCATAGCACACGGTCACCTTCAGAGCTCCTGTTCAGATGAAGAGTTCTCTCTCTCAACAATCTTATTTAGTTTTGAGAGATTTGGTAAATTTGCTTGCTCTAAGTATTTTTTTTTATCCCAATAACTGGGAGGAAAAGGGGCCCAAGCACTAGGCAAGTGCTGCTTTCTCAGAGAGGAGAGAACAAACCTCCTCACCTTCCCTTACCCCCAGGTGCCTGGCTTTACATGACAGGTATAGAGTGAAGGAGGAACAGTGTTCTTGGCAGGAAGGCTTTAAATCAACCCAGTGAACACACCACGGGTATTTTTTATTTATTTGTTTTTCAGCATTTCCATCAATAGCTGTTGAAGCTGTTAAGAGAAAAACATGTAAGACCACAACACTGTCATTTTCACACAGCATTTCTGGGAGTTCAAGGTCAAACTCCTGGCCCTGCCAAAGCCCATCACCCAAGAGTTTCCCCAAGGAAGGCAGCAGATGCAGCCAGCACAGCAGATGTAGCCACTGCAGCCTCTGCTGTTTACAGCCTCGTACCAATTTGGGACCTGGGTGCCAAAAAATAGCACATCACCTCTGCAACTAACAAATAAATCAGTTTCCAGTGATCCAGAGCAGCCACTGGCTCTACCTGATGACACTTCTCTCTGAATTGATCAAGATTTACATTCACTATCTTATCTGAAAAAAAAAGTGGATTTCTTTTTTAATGTTTATAAAGCATCCATCTCTTGCTGCACAAGCACATTAGATGTATTTAATTGAAAGTTGATTCTTCTTACCACCAAGACATTATCCTATAATTACCTAAATAAACTAATTTCTGCCATTCTGAGTTTGTTGATACTTATTTTAACACCTATGGTTTAAATTTGCTGACAAAATGACTCAAACTCCTCATATCAGCAGAAGTGCTCACTGCTCCCCTTTATTAAATCTCTTCAAGACATAAAACCTGAAAAAAACCCAATGTTCTTAAAGAGGTAAGTATTAGCTAGTGAGTTCAAAAATAATGTTTCTATAGTCTAAGGAATAAAAGCCTGATTAATTTTATGGTTTAGAAAACAAACCAGTGCCAAGACATGAACATATATTTAGCAATGGATTTGGTAGAGTTCATTTGACTGTTGGACTCAAGGAGATTAAAGGTCTTTTCCAGCCTGTTAAATCCAGTGCCTATACATGGACTATGACAATGGGCTGTGATTTTAGTCTCCTGCCCCAGCACGGGTGACTGTGATGCTGAGAACATCAGTATCAGCCACACCTGAACTCCCTGCCCAGGAGCAGAAACTGAAAACACCTGTGGACTCACCTGAGAAGGTGGAAGGGAGCAATAAAAAGGGTGAAGCCAGAGGTGCTCTCGTTGCCTGTTGGAGGAGGAGTCTGCTGGGCACTAGGTCCTGTGCTGCTCACCTGGGCACCAATGCCCTGAGAGAGGCAGCCTGAGAGTGCTGCTGCTGGCCAGAAAGGGGAGAGGAAGGCAGGTAGCTCTGCTTGCCCCCAGAAATCCAGGGGGTAGTTGTCAGTTTCCACTCTGCAGAAGACTGATGATCCCAAGACCAGGGTGGCCTGGAGAGGTTTTCCTCTTTAGTCTCAGGACACAGGCTGGTGTGTCCTCACCTCCTACTTGTGGGTGGTTCCACCAGCACACTGGACTCCTCATGCTCAGCAGAGGTGAGTGGCATTGTCATGAGCAGGGCTCAGCTACTTCTCTCAGGGGGCCTTCAGGTCCACGGGTCTCCCTTGGTCTCTCACTCTGACTGTTACTGCAAGGTTGCTCTAGACAGCCCTTTGAGGTGACAGGGCTGGTCATCCACCCTGTTCTGGCCACAGCAGCCAGAGCCTTTGCTGCCCCCCCCAGCATGACCCCTGCGTGAGCTCAGCAGAGCTTCTCCCCCAGAAAACCACAGCTGGGTGCTCTGTTCTGGAGCCAGAGACCCCTTTGGGTTGAGTGTAGACAGAGGAGCATCTTCCTCTCAGCTGTTAGCTCCCTGGTGCAGAACAGCAGAGACCAGTATGTGCCAGGGAGGGCACTGGGAGATCCCCTGTGGAGCTTTTCAGCATCAAACCTGTGCTGTCCCCCAAATGCTGCTGTTAGAGGCTTCAGGCACTGTAATTTCCACTCCCCCAGTGACTATTACAGCTAGTCCTAAAAATCAGTCTCAGGCTAAACAGGGCACTCTGATGCACCATTGAAGCATCACTACCTAAGCATGTTTCTGGGTAATCCAGGCACGTGAGAGCCTGGGTTTTTCTAGAGCAGAGGTTGAATTTGTGCAGCTATAATATGTCTGTATGTTGAGGGGGATCAGCAAACAAAAGCAATGTAACCTACATGTGCCTCACAGCTGTGAGAGACCCTTACTCTGTGCTGGCACCTTCCAGCAGCCCCAAAGGCAGGTCAGGGTCATAAACGTGCCTGTGTTCCCTGTACCATGGGGTACATCAAGAGCCCCTCAGGGCCATGTGCAGAGCAGCGTTCCTGGCACAGCAGAGTGGTGGGCAGGGAGGGCTCTGTGCCCAGGCTGGTCAATGCACAGCAGAGAGCTGCTCTGTTTGCTGGCAGGGAGGTGACCCCCTGGCCCTCCAGCCTGTCGGTGCAGATGCAGGATGATGCTAAGGATATTTTTATCCATTGGCTTCCTCCCCACCCTGAAGTGCAAGTCGTCAGAGGGTTTTCTGCTGTACTTTTAGGGTACAGGCAAAGCAGGCAGTTTGTGTCATCTGAGGGAGGTAGCCTCCCAGAGCCTGCTTAATTCCATCCCCATGGCAGCCTCTTTGCAGAATGTTCCACAGTAATGACATTGAGCTTAGTTAGATGCTCTGATATTTGAAAAAGAAAAATGGGTGTTGGGGGGGAGGAAGAGTGTGGAATACCTAATGCTGCATTTCACTGTCATAATTGGCTTAGATACTATAAATCTTTTTATATCTGCATTTTTTTAACAAAAAAAGAATTAGTCTTTCAAGCAATAATTCAGGCTTGTTAGCCTTAAGTTTAATAAAGTTTCCAGTAATGAGTTTTCCAAATGTTAAGCTTGTTATTCTATTCCTTCTGATTGAAGCTAAAATTGCTTTTGAGACACTATGCTGTCAGCATAAGATCACGACTGACAGAGTGACTCCTGGTTAACAAACATCCCTGTCTCCATCTCCCAGTAGACTTTCCTTGCACCAGGGGAAGGCAAGATGGCCAAAGACCTCCTGAGGCTATAATGATGTGGGAAACCCTCACCTGGAGATGAGCTCCTGAGGCTGGTGAATAATCTGTGGTAGGAATAAGGGTGTAATGTTGTCCACGTCCTGGTTGATCTTGATAATTGGATCTAGCCCTGTCCATAGGGGTTCTGCAATCCCAGAGTTTTGGGAGAAGGCTCCCTGGGGAGGGGATGAAGTCACCATCCCTGGAGGTGTTCAAAAAGCTCATAGATATGGCACTTCAGGGCACCTGAAAGCAGTTCCTAGTGCCCAGCTGCAGGAAGACCTCAACGGTGCCAGCAGAAGTGATGGGGAAGCAGCAAGTCCAAGGCTGTTTTCACAGGTGAGGTGACTCTTCATGGCAGGGCTGTTGGTGCCCATGCTGCCCAGAACACTTGCACCATGTCATCCACATGCGGAAGTTCATCTGCTCCATCTTGCTCAGAGCAAAATGGTCTTGCTGACCCACCCTTTCCTAGCCCAGTCCTTGCTGCAGCATGGACATGGTTCTCTCTGCTTTGTTTTGATGCCAGGGATTTTTTTTTTCTTCATGTCTCAGGACTATCCAAGTGTCATTTTGTTCAAGCCAACAATAGGTCAGGGAGCATTTTGAGCAGTTCTAGCGCTCTCAATTTTTTTTTTCACTTCATTGATGTTTGAAGCTGCATCTCTCTCCCAGTTACTGGTGACAGAAGAAATGAAGGGGTTTTTTTTCTCTAACCCATGATTATGTCTCCTCTGTGTACACCTCAAAACAGCAGTGACATAGAAAATACTTTTGCTTTTTCTACATTGTTACATAGAAAAATTGTGATGATAGAACTGCTTCCATTGCAGTAAAATGCTCTTGTGGAATGCTGAATAATTCCTTTTTATGCCTGGCAACTTATTTGGGCATAGATGTTTTGCAGTAACATCTGTTGATTCCTTTGTTCTGTGTTTCCCAAATGCAGTTTTATTCTGTCCTTCCAGCTCCCCCATTTTCTCACTTGTTCTGTCCTGCTTTTCCTTTTTGGTCCAGCCTGGGCTACTTCACCTGGTCAGCTCAACTCCTCCTAGCAGAACATTGAGTCCAAGGCTGCTCCAGCATCAGTCACGCAGCATTTTGCACGGCTTGACCCCTAGCATGGAGTGCTGCACTGAGAGAGAACAGATTAAAACTGCCCGGTTCCAGGTGAAGCCTGACCAGGCAGGGGAGAGAGATGTACATGGTAAAATAACCAGTTTTTGACCCTTTTCCCCCAGGGTTTATTTATAGAAAGCTGAACAGGAAGGCGAAGATCCAGGGCCGAATGGGGATCGAGAGGCATCAGCACCTAAAGGTCAGTGGGTTTCTTCAGAGCTCCCTGAAATGATTCTGAACCACAGTCCCCTTCAGACTTTCCTGTCCTGCCAGAGGTTGCTCCATGGCTGTTGCTTTCCAGTCAGTTTCTCCCATGAACAAACTTAAGGCTGTAGTGGGGCTGTGACCAATTTGTCTGTTTAAGGATAATTGGAAGCATACAGAAATGTCTGTGTAACAGGCAGCGTGTCTGGCACTGAACAGCTCATTTTCTTGTATGCTGAGCAGCACTCTGAGGCTGTTGTATTTTTAAATGCCCTGAGTACAAAGTCAATATTTACCAACAGCAGTGTAAAAACCACAAAACATGCCAGTGCCTTGCAAACTATAATTCTTTGCTATAGGTAACTAGATCTTAACTTTGCTGTACCCTTGTTCTTTCTGCATAGCTACAAACAGTACATAGAACTGAGGTTTAAAATATTACAACATGGAGAGTAAGAATCTACCTTTTTTGGGTGATTTAGATATCCTGGTATTGATAACTGTGTGCGTTTTGGAGGCTGAAGTGATGCAGTGAGTGATTCTCAGTTGCTGGCTGCTCCACACAGCACAGCATCCTGCTAATGCTTTGTTTCTCTGAGGAGGCATCAGAGGTGTGTAATTCATAAAGGGTCTCACTTAGTGCTGAACTCAAGGAAAATTTTTCCAGGTACTTAAGGTGAGAAGAAACTCAAAACCTGTGGAAAAAAAAAAGGTTGAGAAACAAATGTCATCTAACAAATGGATGTGGTGGATGTCTGTATGTTTGTGCTGCTAATGTCAGAAAAGATAAAACAGTTTTTACTCCTAATCCTTCAGGATGTTTCCACTCTGTGTTGTTCTTGAAACATCCATCCTTGTTTTCTTCATGTGTTGCCTGCAGATCACTTATCCCCTCGGTCACCAGTATGTGTAGCTTCCAGAAGCCAATGTGAGGATTGCTTCCATGTACTTGATGGAATAACCCAGACCCTGTCCCACAGGTCATTCTTCTCCCCTGGTTTGTTCTAGTTTGCAGCCCTGACAACTGCCTTGGTTGTGAAATTACTAAATGCATGAATGCAGAATTGCACAAGTCAGCAGAAATCTTGCCCTTTTGCAGAAGGATCTTGCAAATCCATATTGAAACAGTAACTTCTGAGCAGTGGGAAACACACATCTTTCAGATCCACCTACAGCCTTACGGGTCCAGCTTGCAGTGAGCATGGCAGTTCTTACTGCACACTGCTTTTTCTCTGGCTTAGCTCTTGGTCAGTAAATGAGATGAGTCTTGGGTGAAACCTCCTATTTCTGGGACAGGCAGGTGGGTTTTCTCTCAGCTGGTCTGGAAGAAGTCTCTCAGCCTCCAGCATCCAGCAGGAAAATCTTCAAGCTCAGTTTTCCTCTCTGGGGCATTCTTTAGGTGTGCTTTGGATGCGCAGGGCCTGTCTTGCAGCTGAATTATTAAAAGTATGAGAGTCAATCATCAATACTCAGGTGTATTGAAGCAACCTGCTGTTCTTATTAAACAGTGCACTGTGTTCCCAAAAGAATAGGAAATACAATATTGGAGAAGAGAGTTGATGAAAGAAGGGGACCACAGTGAATACTGACTGAGGTTTAATAATCTCTGTTCCCCAGCAGGAATAACCTCTGGCTGCTGGTGAATATGGACCACAGCCAAGACCTCCCCATCTGCTCCAGCATGGCAGGGAAAGCCGGTGGTGGCACAGCTGGGGACTGGCCATCTGTGGGGAGCAGGGATCTCCCCGTCTTGGTCATTTAGTGGCAGTCACCTGCCCGAGGAGTGCACCCCTGTGTGTGCCACTGTTCCCACCACCCCAGACTGTGGGCAGGGAGCCAACACCCACTCTTCCCAAAATCCTGAAGGATGAGACAAAACAAGGATATTTGGGCTTCCCGCCACCAACTCTGCTCCTTTCACATGTGCACATGACTGTCCTCTCATTTCATTATCACTGAAACTTGTTTGTCTCTTGGTACACTTTACTCTGGAATGACTTCTTCCTCTTCATTTAATACTTTTACTTCCATTTAACATATCTCTGAACCGTTTCAGCAACCGCATAAACACTACACTAATGTCAGTTATTTACCATGTTATCTTGACACAACACAGAGCATTATTGACAGCCACCCTATATTTATAGCCTAATGGAGCTGTCAGGTATTTTACAACATGTTTATTATTACTGTGGTGCATTTCATAAGAAATGGTAAGGTTCTGAATTACCTTCATATCTTCAGTCACTTTTATTCTTATTTCTTACCTCTTTACAGGCTAGGATTTTGGAAGAATGGAAAAAAAAATCCAGGTCTTTACAACTACTTTTTCTATTTACTTTCACACTTCCTTCTTGAGTGATGGTTTTGTTCAGCAAATCCTTCTCCTCCAGGTCAAGGTAAGCTGAGCCTGACTTCCCAGCAATGCACACTGCTGGGTGTGTGGTGGAAATCCTGCCAAATGAGAAGAAAAGCTGCACTTACAGCTTCAGGTTGGCTACTGGAATCATGTAAACACACCGGGATGGTGAACGGTAATAGCCAAAGGGATTCTCTTTTTTTAATTTGAAAAGATGTTTTCCTAAAAATAGTGTTCCAGACACTGGAGATGGCATCTCTGCCTCCAGCAGGGAGGAGGGGAGGCTGAGCAGCAGCAGTGTGGGCAGGAGGAACCCTCAGCTTTATGTACTTCACTGGTCCTCAGCGCAGCGATTGCTCACTCAGCAGCCCGAGAAGCTGGGAGCGTTTCTGTGTCTGCGATGGCTCTTTGGTTTACCCGAGGGTCATCATCGTGAAGAGAGGAAGAGTCATAAAGGACCAATAACGATCCCAGAACAGCCTGAAGTAACCAGTGCTCAGAGGTTCCTCCTGCAGCATCGCTGCCCCTGCAGACCAGGCTCACATCTGGAGGCAGCTGGTGCCGAGGCGGGGCCCTGTGGATACAGATGTGCAGTTCCCCACAGGGATGGAGATGGGAGAACAAGCAGGATGAAGGGACGAGCAAATGTGTGTTACCGGTAATTGCTGTTCAAGGATCTCTAACCTCCCCCCTTCCTCACCCCCTGCCCTTCGGAAAATGGTGCTTGGAAAAGGGTGAAAGAAAATTTTCTCTACAGGCCTATTGACTTTGCCTTTCATTCTCTTCACAGCTCTCACTATTTGCATGGACCAGACCAAAACATACATCTTGTTTTATCCTCAGGGCTCATGCCAAGCCCAGAGCTTGCCTACTTCACATTGGAAAGTACTCCCTCGTAAACAAGGGCAGGAGCTGAAGAGTGGTTCAGGAGGGTTTAGGATACCCACAGCCCAGGAGCAGCATGAGTGGCAGGTGTAACTGTGGGAGCAGCAGGTTTGAGAGCTGGAGGTAAGTGATGTTTCTGGGATTTCTGGAGAATGACACAGCACTGTGTCTGTCGGGATGTACAGACATTAAGTCATCACGACACAGCCTTCTGGAGATCTGTCAGCTCTAGGGAAATGAGAAAAGAAGCCTTAAAAATGCCTTAAAAATCTTCCCATCAGATTCTTTAGCTTTCAAAAAGCACTCTGGGATATGTCATGCTGAAGTAAGTGTGGTTTATGGTGTGACTGAAAGCTGCAGCATCCAGCCTTACCCAAGAGCACAGACAGCTGGCTTGTGAAAGGGAGGGCTTCAGGATGGCTCAGGAAATCTGGCTTGAGGGGCATTTGGAGAAGAGCGATGGGCAGACCCTGGGAACGGGGACTGCCTTCAGCTGGGTGCAAGAGCCTGTTCTGTGTGCAGGGGCATGCTGCTACAGCCCGGGGTGCTGCTTCCTAGGCACCAGGAGGGTGCAGTGAGGGCTTTGGGAACAGAGCAGACAGGGGAGTGGGACGAGGTCCTGTGTGCCAGGCTCTCGTTACCTACCCCACGACAGCAGTATTTAGAATGCAATGCCAGTTTGTGGTCAGGGTTCTTTTCCTTGGGGGTCAGACAGGTCATGCTTTCCTTTGGTGGTGGTGCAAGGCAGGAAAACTGCCTGTTCACTTTCAAGTGCCTCCCTTGTCCTCTCTTATCACTGCAGAACAGGGATGCTGTGTTAAGAAGAAAGAGCCTCCATTGCATGGGGATGGGTGAATGGTTTAATGTTGTCAGTTGGTTAGGACAAACCCTTTGAGAGGCATTTTTCTGTAGGACTCTGACTGCCCAGAATCCTCTTCATCACCTTTCAGGCTGTCCACAGCAGAGCTTTGAACACCCATCCATCCTCCCCCTCTGCTGTCCTGGGCTCTACCCACACACCCTCAGAGCAAACCCCAGGGAGCTCTTGCATTTCATCTTCCCCAGCACACCCCAGCCCACTCCAGCAAGTGCTGGTTTTTGAGTACTGGCTTGACAGTAGTGCTCCCAAAATGTGAATGTCTGCAAAACAACAGGCTGAAAAAAATGAGGGCTTGCTCCTTCAACTAGACCCAGAGCAACGGAGAACTTTGATTCTGATTTGGCACAGAGAGAAATAAGCTTTTTTTTTTTCCTTTCATGAACAAGAAATTTAATTTCAGAAAAAATCTATATGAGTTCTCATCAAAATCTGCCCTGCTTTTCTGTCAGCATATGGGTATTATCACAGCATTATGAAGCCACAGAGCTATAGGACTGAAGTTTGCCACAAGGGTAATGTACTTTTATATACACAACAGAAGCTGTTAACTTGATTGTTAATCTGTAAAGTGGTTTTGTTTGTTTTTTTTTTTTTCCCAAGGAGAAAACAGGCTAAATTACAGAGTCAGTCATCAGTAAATGCCCTCGTGGCTCTGTTCTTACATATGTGAGAAAATGTAGGGCAAAAATGGAGAGCAGCAGGAGCTGACTGCCCGTGAAAATCAAACCTGTGAGTGCTGGGCTGGAGATGGATGTATTATTTGCACATCTAGAAACATCAGATTAGGCCCAGAGAGATAAAGGTTGCTGCAGGTCAGGCAGACAGTGAGTAGCAACCCTGTTTGATAACCCACAGCCACTGCTCCCATCCTCCTCTTCTCTGAGCGAATATATATATATGGAAATATTTGGCAATGAGAAATTATATGATGTTATCCTTCCCTTCCCTGACAGACAGAAGCCCAAAGGGAGAGCCTTTCCTGCTGCCCAAGGCTGCCAGCTGGGAGATGAGCATGGATCTGAAGATCATCCAGTCCAATGCCCCTGCAGAGACAGGCTCACCTAGAGAAGGTTGCCAGGATGGTGTACAGGCAGGTTTGGAATGGCTCCAGAGGTGGACACTCCATCACATCTCTTGGCAGCCTGGGCCAGTGCTCCATCACCCTCAAAGTAAAGAAGTTATTACACAGATTCATTCCTTAATTCACCTGTGATGTTCTATTGTGGAAAAAATTACAGCTCTCCCCAGTGGTCTTGTCACCGGTGTTTCTTAGTGAGACTTCTGTTGCGAACTAACATCATGATGATGATCATAACATAGCTCTTAGCTCTACTTCTTGGCTGACCTTGGGGGTGGCAGGTGGGTTCTGGTGGAGCTGATCCCTCCTGAGAGCTGCAGAAGCTCAGGGCTGGCAGCGAGGAACACAAGGCTCCTGCCTAGGAGAGCAGCCTGGAAATAAATCATTCATCAGTGGCATATGATTCTGTAAACATTTTCCAACAAAGCAACAATGTTTTTTGGATAATTAGGTTTTAGCTCAGAAGGATTTTGGAAAATACCCATGTTTGACATTCCCTGTCAGCCCTGGAGAGCTCTGGCATCCAAGCGTGTGGGGCTGCTCCGTCTCTGCACAGCCCCAGGCGCCGTCACGCCGAGCAACTGGGACCTCTCTGATCAGAAATGTCTGTTTTCACACAGCAAAGACTGTCTTCACTGAAAAAAAGGAGGATTTTTCCTTCCTTTTGCAGGTATTTGCACCTTTTGGGGTCCTTGCACCATTTTTATTTCTCTTTTGAAAATAATTTTGATAACTTATCTGTGTTTTGGGTTTGTTTTTTGTTTTGTTTTTAAACTATTATTTTCCCAGCTTTGGGCTTGAGCAGAGATGACTCTACCAATCTGTTTCTCCAGCCTTGGGAGCTGGTTATTTAAGGTCGTGAGAGGTCTGTCACTAGACCAGCTGACCTTGGAGAGCCGGCTGTGCGGGGTGTCCTCCACTCACACCACTGCTGACAGTGCAGAGATGAATTTTTGCAAATATCTTCATTTTTAGCAGCTGTTCCCCAGTACTAACTTTGCCATGTGGTTCCTAACCCCATAGTTGGGACCTGTGGTCTATAAACCTGCTCTGTTACCCAATTCACACTGAACCCAGAAGTTTCATAGCACAATTAAGGTGTTTTTAAAGTTATTTTTTTAAGACATAAAGTTAATGCTGCTGCCTCTCCTTTTTTAAACAACAGAGGGGTGAGAGTTTTTAAAAGAAAGAGTTCCTTTTTGTAAAGGAGAGACAGTTCATTCATGGTTTATTGATGTGGCTGTCGTGTATGTGTCCGTAGGTGTTCATTTGTCATTGGTATCACTTAATGGAGATTTAGCACTTTATAATCAGCAAGAACATTTTTACTGCAAGTGTGCTGTTGTCATGAGCTAATTAAGAATTCATTGTAATAACACTGATAATAAGGAACTTATTTTGTATTCAATTTTCATACGCATATGTTCCATGTTTCCCTAAGAGTACTATTTTAATTCATCACTGGGTATCACAAGTAAATATAAAAGCAAAAACCTGTCACTTCGGCCTTTTCTTCTGCTTAACAGCAGCTTGTCAGGAGGTGGGACACCAGGCGTGTGGGGAGGCTCTGACGTGCAGCGTGGTGCAGCAAAACCCTTCCCACTGCAAGACCACCTTCAGGCCCTGATGACCCTTCTGAGAGAAGCTTTGCCTGCTGGGCTGCCCACCCACTGTACCCCAGGCTCTGGAGATCCCTGGCACGGATGGGCAGTGAGTCTGCAGAGGATGCTCTGGGGTGGGCACAGATCCAGGTGGTTTAGGGCTCTCTTTTTAACTATGGCATCGCTCGGGGTGTGGTGAAGGTGTCCAGTCTAAAATGGGGGAGATTTGAAATTAAATAAGCATTGTGAGATGGCTGGAGTGCCACGACTCGGGGAGGTCTCCGTAAAGGGCAGGGGGCTGACAAGGATGGGCAGCATCCCCAGACGCCCCAGGGCACCCCACGGCGGGGTTCTCCTTGGCCAGGCGCCGAGGGGACGGTGCCCGTGCCCCAGCACCGCTGCTGTGACAGCTCTGGAGCGTGTCCGTGCCAACCCGCCGGCTTCTCTACGGACCTGAGTGGAATGATAATTACACTGCGCAGTGCAGGCAGGAGCTTCCCCGGGCTGGTGGCTGGCAGAGGGCCACCCAGACCCAGCAGCTCCTGCCTGCTCCTGCCTGCTGGCAGCCCGCAGAGGCGGGGGCAGGGGAGACCCGTGGGGATGGCAGCAGGGAGAGCAAGCAGGAAAAAACAGCTAACAGCTGCTGGCAAAAGTGGAATGGTTTATAATAGGAAAGGAAGGTACAGCCGGAGGAAAGGAGTAGGAGAGGCTTTCTCCCGAAGTCAACAAGTCAAGATCTGTGGCATGGTGTTTGTGTGTGTTTTTCTAGGGAGCAGCATATGGAGAGGAGCTGCTACACGATGGGGACAATATTTTTAGCAGGACATGTTGTGACAGGATGAGGGGTGATGAGTTTAAACTGAAAGAGGGAGATTTAGACTGGAGAGAAGGAAGAAACTGTTGGTGCTGAGGGGGGTGAGAGCCTGGCCCAGGCTGCCCAGAGAGGTGGTGGCTGCCCCAGCCCTGGCACCA